>JBAMNC010001048.1:0-102964 GCA_037902135.1 Cetoscarus ocellatus
AAATTCACAATTTCTCGCCATATATATGTCTCATCTGGTCCTGCCTCAGAAACCACCATCACCTTTCTAATAAGAAACCACAATCGAAATGTTACAAAATTTTAAACACTTATGTTAGTTGAAATATAGATTTTGCGGTTTGGACTTTAGTAAGAACAGAAGTATGTCTGAAAAAAGGACAGGACAGAGAGAAGAGGTCCTATCCACTTACATTACATTTTACTAAGATTTTCTGTGATAACATGCAAATTCTGGTAGCTTCCTGGAGACCTTGAGCAGTTTCCATATTTTCATCAAAAAATCTGTTTTGTTAATTTGAGAATATGAGATGAAGATGTTGATTTCTCAAAAAAATGTAACGTACAACTGCAGAACAGAGTAAAGTTTGATTTGTGAATGTATCTTTAAACGGGGTCTCTGTACATGGTGGACTTTGACACATCTTATCTTCCAAGCACTCTTTCATGACCTGTTGAGAACAGCTCTCACACCCACTTTTGGGCCGCTACCCGCCGGTTAAGAACTACTACCCTACAGTATAACTCTATATGCTGTAGCCTTTAAAATGTGTTCACTGGATTACGGCATTAATCTTGACATATTGCAATCTATTCTGGGGTTTCTTAATCCAATATGGGCCATAAACAGAACAGTGATGGCATCACAGTGCAGATGATCCATGACGTCAAAAGTAGACCAGAAATTACTTTTGCCATGTTGAAGTCATATTAAAGTACACTTGTCATATTAAGTAATCCATAGGACAGTGGGTTTAAATGTCTAGACTCAGGACTCACTACTAACATTTATGAATAAATTAACAAAAACTGCTACTGTTTGGACCTCGGAAGAAACAAAAACCTTGACTGAACAAAAAGACACAACAAAAAAGGAATGATTTAAAAGTGCATTATTGTTACAGAAGCTTTAAAAGACAGACAGACATTTATCACTAGATAACTAGATAGATAGATCAAGACTTTGAGAAAACAGTCAGAATGTACTTATTGTTTTTGCAAAGAAGGGTTGAATTGTTATGGATATTCGTCCACTTGGGGCTTTTGATATCATAGCAGTGTTAATTCTGGTAACTATTTTAAACCTTGTCTAAGATAAGAAGAAAAGGTGTTTTTGGCATATTTTGTCATTTATCCTCAAAAGTTTATGTCTAGTTTAGGTCAGCAAAACCTGAAAAACAATTGAGTGCATTTTTTTTTGTTTGGTTATTTTATCTTGGCCTTTTATACCATTATTGACAGGGAAGAGAGACATTGGATAGGCTTGTGAAAGAGGGTGAGGACACTCTACAAACTGGCCATAAGCTGGATTTGAGGCCGGGCCAGCATAAGCATGTATATGGATTGTATCTGGTTGCTTATTCATTACATAGTTTCTGTGTTTACTCTCTTTAAACTACATAGTTCAAATGCCAAGAAGATGAGACATTGTGTAAAACATAAATGAAAATAGAGTACAATGATTTGTAAATCCTTTCCGACCTATTGTATATTCAATAGAATACACTACAAAGACAGGACACTTAATGTTCAAACTGACAAACATTATTCTTTAGCAAATATTCACTGATTTTGAACGCATTCCAAAAAAGCTAAGACACAGGCAACAAAAGACCGGGAAAGTTGAAGAAAATAACTGAAAATAGGTGAGTATCATGATTGGGTATAAAAGGAGCATCCCCAAAAGGTTCTGTTGCTCACAAGCAAAGATCGTGCAAGGTTCACCACTTTATAAAGAAGGCCATAGGCAAATAGTCTGTGCTAGAAGAATGTTCCTTAACTCACAATTCAAGGAATTTAGGGATTTCATCATCTACAGTCCATAATATCATTAAAAATTCAGAGAATCCCAAGCAATGTCCACACATGAGCAGCAAGGCCAAAAAACCAACATTGAATGCCTGTGACCTTCAATCCTTCAGGCAGTATTACATTAAAAAACAACATCATTCTGTAATAATATTACAACATGGGCTCAGGAGCATTTCGGGAACCACTGTCACTTCACACAGGTCGTCACTACTTCTACAAGTGCAAGTAAAAACTCTACCATTCAAAGAAAAAGCCAGCAACAACACCCACAAACACCAGCAGTTTCTCTGGGCCCAAGCTCATCTGAGATGGACTGACTCAAATTTAAAAAAAAAGCTGGGGTGTGACGAGAAACCATGGACATCCAGTCTGTTATCAGTGCAAAGTTCAAAAGCCTGTGTTTGTGATGGTATTGGGGTGTGCTGGTGCCCATGGCATTGGTAACTCGCATATCTGTGAACTTTAAATGTCTCGTCTTTGATGTGTATTCAATTGATTATAGGTCAAAAAGGATTTTCAAACCATTCTGTCTTCATCTATGTTGTACACAATGTCCTCATTTCAATGAAATTTGGGTTGGTAAGTTAGTCAAAGAGTAAAATGTGTAAAATAGTGTAAAATGATTATTGTTGTATTCCTCACTTTTTTCCTTTTACCTTTCCTATAAAAGACATTCTTCTTCTCCTGTGGTCGGACTACACCTTTATTTTGTAAGTTACAACAGTCACTATGTCAGATTAGGCGACCACAGATTTAATACAGATTTGTGCTGTTACTTGCCTGTCAAGAGTGACAGACTTCATGAGGGAAGTGACGAAATAAATATAACGACCCCTATGGTCCTGTTGGAAGATGGAGGCCAACAACAAATAACTACACTGTGTCTAGAATACTTTTCCCATCTTTTCTTTTAAAATGTTCTGGTGGATGCTCCTCTAGAACAGTGGTTATTGACTGGTCTGGCTTCAGGACCCACCATCACCCCTTAATGATAAACTGCAACCCAAATTGAGGAAAAATTTCAATGTCTTAAATATACTCAATGAACAGATTGTGCAGTTTGAGCCAGAGATAGTACAGGATATCACAGTATGCCAACACCAAAAAAATAAGGTTAATGATAAACCAAAATGACCATTAGGTGGGGATGCATTTTAATTTCAACTTAAAAGTGCATCTTGGGATGCAAGGCTTCAAAAATATAAGTGTAACTGTAGCTGTGATAACCCTGCTGAATGGCTCTGTAATTATAATATTGAATTAGTAGCACTAAATAAGCCATTGATCAGGAGGCTGTTACAACGTACAAAACACTTCAGTAACTTCAGCCATTTTTAATGGTCTCAACAGTGCCTTAATGCCCAAAAATGAAATAAAAAAGTCCAGCTACTCAGAAATTGTTTCAAAAAGACTTAAAAACTTGTAGTATTAGCTGAGTACCCACTTACTGATTACATAACAAACATGTTACTTTTAAAACCTGTGTCAATTAGCAATACAGGGTATTATTGCCACTTATGGTTAAGGAGTGTGAATAGACAGTGCTCTACAGCATAAAAAATCCCCTTCAAAATAAAAGCTCTGGATTTTTTCCTTTTTTTTGCCCAAGCAAAGGCTTGCAACCCACTAAAAAGGGTCCGCGACACACCAGTTAAGAACCATTGCCCTAGAACACATCACAGAGGCATGGATGTTGTTTTCAGAGCTAGATAGACTTTTTCTGTACTTCTCAAGGCAACATCTTGGGTCTGCTTACATCTGTGACTGTCACACATGCAGAGCTCCCAGTGCTCTTATTGATCCATGTCTCTGGCATAAAAGAACATATCACAGGAGGCAGAAAAAAAACATGCCAGACTTTCTGAGTTACAAGGTGTCCCATACAGGTATTTTGTTCTTGGTCACAATGGCACACTACAAATGATGCAAAAACAGATTTTTGTAGCCAACAGGTCCTGAACCTCCACAACCGTCTGGGCAGGCTATAACTGTGCATAAACTGTGTAGTCCTACCCAAGCACTAGTGTGACCTGATCAAACCAATGGTGAAGACTGTTTTAAAGAAAAGTATTGCACGATTTTCAAGGATTTTCAATGATGAAGTTTAAAGTCCATGAACTCTGTAGTCCATGTTACCCACTTGTTAATAACCATCCTTTACAAGATGTGCTGAAGCTTTGAGGCTCACAAGTATGTCATTTCCAAATGTAATATAACAGAAAAAAACTCAGAATTTCCTTTGTTAACCACAGACCATCTTTTTGGCATTTAACTTAACAGTCATTTAGAAAATCCCAAATATTCCTGTATGTATTCAATGGTTTTCTGTCATCTTCAAACTAAGTAGCTAACAGGCTTGTGTCTCCTTCCTTTCCATAGGTGATGTGGGTATGCAACCTGTGCCGTAAGCAGCAGGAGATTCTCACCAAATCAGGAGAATGGTTTTCGGGCTCAGGGGTGCGGCATGGGAGCCTGGGCACCTCCTTGAACAACCTAGCCCCAGGAGGTGAGACTCAACAGGACAGGAAGCTACTCCGCTCCAGATCACAGGCCCCACCCTCTGGCAACGGGACACAGCCACCCATCGGCATCACTGCTGCTAAGGGTGGTGACGGCATGCCGGGGACACGCTCTCAAAGTGAACCGCCTAAAGAAAAGTAAGCGGGATCACATGCTACACATGTCCCATTTTCATGTGTATAACAAAGGCCATTTTTTCATTAGCATGATGAATCTGAGAATTTGAGATTAAGAATTATATTTATTGAAATCTAAGTAAGATAGAGGCGCTTACAGGTTAAAGCTGCTGTTATTTTTAATCCCTGTGGTAAAAGAATAGATCTGTTTTTGTTCTAGTCTAAGCAATAGAAAAGCGAGGTCACAGATATTTGTCTTTACAGAAGTTAATCAGTACTTATGCTGTGGCTGTGATTTTGATCTAAAGTAACTAAGGCTTTGTAACATTGAAATATTGGGCATTATTCATTGATATATTCCCCAAAAATTCCAATAGCAGATCCATGAATGTGATCTTAAGATGTATTTTTTAATGTTGGATGCCAAGTCCTTGTGACAGGAAGCTTTTGCCTGTCTTTTCTTCTGGATTTGAGTAGAAAAACATAACATCCATGAAAAATAAATCTCAAAAAAGAAAAACAGACAAGGGAGTTTCTTTTACAGAGGAGTACAATGTACCAGAAGTGCTAAGTGGCCATAGAGAGACACAGTCCATGAGAGCATGTAGTTGACCATGATCATCACAAAATAAACCATTTTTGTGTTGTTCACAGTAACGTGTTTTGCCAGAGAAGCCTGACAGATTTTATTTCACAACAGTGAGTTTTGAACTTGCTGGACAGCTTCTCAAATTAATTTTATAGTTTGTCAGCAGAAGAGGAGTTATCTTACCGAGATAAGCTAGCCTTTAGAAATGTGGGAAGGATTTTTCAGATGAATCTTTTGTTTCCTCAGTGGATCAACCATCCAACTGAACAGACAAGTGACAGTGGACAGACATTTTTGGGGAGTTTCTGAAACTGAGAACTGAGGCTTAGGGATGCACTATATTATTATAACACCTTTGTGTTGGAAGATTATAGCATAAAAAATAAATGTGGTACCTTCAGATATGAAAATTTCTGCTGATATACAGCCAATATAAACCATACATAAAGGATATGTATTATATATATCCCTTACATCAGCTAAAATATTGGCAGAATGTATGAATGTACCATAATACTTACCTTATTATCACCCTTTGGGGTATGTTTTAATTAAATTAAAATCAACAGTTTCATTTTTCTAGACTTAAATATTTTTCTTTTGTTTCGTATCTTTTTTTAAACACAGGCTTTCTGTCACAGTGTAAGAACAGGTCAATAGTAGTGAAGTGGGGACTGCATTTTTTTGACCAAAAGTATCAGAATCAACAGTCATGACTTCAGAAATGAAGCATATCAGATCTGAATCACTACTAAAGTTACACAAACTTTTTGGAGCATACCTTTTTGTGCTTGGTGGTCATACCAAGGACACTGGGTCATGACATTTATTTTATTTTATTTATTGTGGGCCAACACAGTACAGTGTTAGCAGTTAAAAAAGTAATCATTTAAACAGTTGACTTTCAGATAAATGTGCTCATTGTTTTCATTGTCCCTAGAGCTGTTTGAATGTTAAATGTTCTTAAAGGTGCAGTGTGTAGAATTTGGCAGCATTTTGCCGAACAGAAATGGTGAATATATAATATAATGTTTCTATTTGTATGTAAAGTCCGTTAAAATAGGAATACAATCATCCCCATAAAATGTTTGTTTTATTTTTATTTAGTTAGAAAAAGCTTCACAAAAACTTACATTACCACACGCGGTGTTCATGTAGGCCGATATAACGATCCGCCATGTTGTCTACAGGTGGATTTTAGGGACAAGAAGAACGAAACACGAATCTGTCCGCCGGTTCTGAAATCTACATGGAATGCAGGCGAAGAAGAGGAGAGAGGACGGCGGTGGATGTAGAGACAGTTGTTACTCTGCACTAGGGATTTAACCTGAACCCAAACCTTGTCACTTTAGTAAATGATGCCGTGTTTACGATCTCTTTTGGTCATCACAGGCTTCCGTTGCTCAGCGATGTGACGTTTTGGTTATGGTTGGGCTCATTCTAGAATCTGAATGATAGATGTCGCTCAAATGCCAAATTCTACACACTGCACCTTTAAAATAAAAAAGATATAACTAAGATACAATACTTTCTTCATCAACATCTGTTGAAGTACAACTACAGACTTGTTTGCTTAAATTCACCAAGTAAAATGGCTGCTCTTTCCAACATGATACTCAGCCAGCCCCAAGGACATAAAACACACCTTCAAAAGAAATAGACTATCATAAACACATCAAAGTACACAATGATAATGAACTGGACCTTTATTGCTGGATTTACTTTTTGTAAGTAATCCATCAGTAATATAATGAATATTACGCACATGTAAATCATTAGAAGCACTGCATCCGCTTAAATTTGATTGTCTTGAGTTATGGTAAGTCACTGCAATTCTTTTTTAGTATTCCTACACTGATATCTTATGGCAGAATTTGACATTTTTCCCATTTACCAAATATCTAAACTGCACTCTATATTTATCTCCATATATTTCCGCCTTCTTTTTCACATGCAGCATGTGTGCACAACTGCTGTGATGTAACTGTGATGCCTACTCAACTCAATAATGGTCAACAAAGGCTGTGCTTTTCAATGATCAAGTCAATCAGCTAGTTGTGTTTGAAATAGATGCAAAATAAACCTAACAAAAGAAAATATGTACAGTGAAGAGACCCCTGACCTCAATTATGCCTCTATCTACTTCTGAAAAGTAACATTACCTACCACATTACCCAACCACTACAAAAGCCAAGGATAGGTACTTCTTGGTACTTGCCAAGAAGCACCTGCCTTGGTGGTCTTCTTTACAGAAAAGAAAGCTAAAGTAACTCTTAACTTATATTGACCATCATATTTTCAAATACATGTAGATCAGGATGTTTTAAATATATTACAGGATATTTCAACAAATTGCTTCTCCTTCTTGCTACACTTTATGTCTCAATATATGTTTTGTGTAAAGCTCTGTCTGTGACACATTCTCAAACCAATTCTTGTCTCTCATAGGAAAAGACCTGTTTCTCTCCATGAACAAAATGGGAAAGGAGGAATGGGGCGTGGAAGTGGCCGCAGAACTGCTGGGAAGCTGCCGTCTCAATCATCTCTGGATGAGCGAGTGATGTCAGGGGACAGAGGAGAGAGACGGATAGGAGATGGACGGAGGCTAGAGAAGATCCATTCTCAGGACTACGAGGATGGGCAGGAGAACTTTGCTCTTTCAGAAACCCACAGGAGACGCCCAGAAGATGACGAGCAGAGGGAGCGCCAGCGCAGAGAGGAGGAGTTCCAGAATCGTTACCGAAGTGATCCTAACCTGGCACGGTACCCAGTGAAACCACAGAAAGAGGAGCAGGAGATGCGGATGCATGCTAAGGTGTCCAAAGTCCGCCATGAAAGACGGCATAGCGATCTGGCGATCAATGAGGTGGGACTAGGACCTGAAGGTGGAGGTGGTGCTGGGGAGGTACCTGAAAACCGCCTATCAAGGAGGGGTGGAGGAGGGGAAGGGAAGTCTGGCTTAGAAAACCACCGAGCCTACTCTGTGGATAGGACCGTGGGGGGTGGAGGGGGAGCTCCTCGACCACAGTCTGGGGGACAGGTGCCTCCAGACTGGGGTCCAAACAAAGGCCGCCTTGATCCCTGCACAACACGGACACCAAAGGACAAAGGTGGGGATAACCTGCTGAGGAAAGACTCTCAGGGCTCTGACCAGTCGGAGTCTTTGCGGCCACCCCCTCCACGGACGTACAAGAGCAAGCGCGGAGTCAACAAGAGGCAGATGTCCATCAGCAGCTCAGAGGAGGAGGGCGGCTCCACGCCCGAGTACACCAGCTGTGAGGACGTGGACATGGAAAGCGTCAGTGAGAAAGGTCAGTCGGACAGATGTGCTCACTCCACTAGCTTACTTAGCTAAATATAGCCAAAGTTGCAAAGTCTACCGTCATCCATCTCCCTTCATTAGACACTGTTTGTTCAAGCTACTGCTAAAGCTAGCTCACAGTCTTGCCTTTCTTACTACCAAAAGTTAACGATATTACCATGGATCTTTAGTATATTGTAATTCTATCAGTTTGTCTTGTCACTATCACCAAAACTTAGCTTTGCCTATACTCCCTAATGTGTTGACAGTAAAGCGTGGGTAAGGTCAAAACCACAACTTTAATAGTTTGATAGCTAATTGTTAAAGCTAAATACCCCGAAAGAATCATCCAGTTTAAGTGATTTGATACCAGTCAGAAGCAATTGCTAAGTTGTTGAGGGTGTTTGGATGAAAGATGTTCACAAAGGTTCAATGTTCATTCAACAGCTAAATGAAATAAGAACATCATAATCCCCCTATAAGTTATTTTCCTCCTCCCCTCCCCAAAAAGGAAGGAAGATATTTTTGCCTCAGGGATTAGTCTAATTTTGGCACATTCTGATTTGGGACTGAAATACTATACATTTTAAATGAGAGGATGAAGCCCCCGCCTCCCTGCCACACTGTGCATCACTATCCCCCAGCGTCATCTACACCTCTGTGCTGTGTCTCTAAACCCTACTGCTCTCAGGACAGTTCTCATTTATTTGGAGAGTCCCGGTGATTTAGGGCAGCAGATTTGTGGAATTAGGCCAGTGGCTCGCATGCTACGTAATACTTAGCAATCATCCAGCTGTGACAGCCAACCATGAACCACTAGCTTAAATCAAGCATGACTGTGTTTGCAAACTGCTGGCTCCTTGTTACCATTGTATTTTTGTAGCTCATGGCCTTGTGATAAGAAATTCCAGGCACTGCTTAAAGAAACAAGAGGATGCCTTAGTTTAAGAGGTAGTAGGGAGAGTTAGCCATGTTGTAGCAGCTTATAAAAGGCTTGTTCCAGATGTTTTAATCCAGATTACTGTTACTCTGGGACTGGTAATGGGGAGGTGGTGTGGATTGAGATTATTAGCTGTTTTAAACACTCTTTGGCTGGATGGGTTTAAGTTAGGATTTCCTTTTGTACTCTCCTTTATAGTGAGGATTACAAGATTATTTGCAAAAAGATGTATCAAGTTAAGTAAACTGATAACGCAAGATCAAGAATCCATGATTTTTTTAAAATAGGTTATTTATCTAAAGTGATGTTACAGGGTTTATTTGGGTGTTGGCTGAGCATGTTTTAGAGCAAGCCTGACAGTTTTGGCAAGGGATGGCCTAGATGTTATTGTAGGTTTATGAGATGTGCTAGACTTATGTAATGTGACAGCAGTTAAATTGGCTAATAAATTAAATGTAATGGCCTTACAATTAAGAGATCTCTTCCAGGCATTGGTGATGCTGATATTACTGACTTACAAGAGCACAAATAATTGATTTTTGCTTACCTTGTTTTATTATCTTTCTCTGCAGTTGGTTGATGGTAATAGTGTGAGGGTTAGCAAAACCAAGTCCTTGGCTAAATGTCTCCTGACTCAAAGACTGTATATACATGAATGTATACTGAAACCTTTTCTCATGTTGGCTATGTCATCTAAAACCAGTGATAACAAACCAATACCAACATTATTTGTTAAACTGCATTTTCCAGTGGCTTTGTAGATGCATTGTTCTTTCCAAACAGCATTTCATTAACAGTTTTACTGATCAAGTAGTACAGAAGCATCCAAGCAGGCTACATTTCCCCACAACAGAGAGGGAGGGCAGCAGTGCATCTGAACGCTTCTGAGGCCTGATTTACCATTAGGGTAATCGGCAACTGCCCAGGGGCCCAAGATCTGCGGAGGGTGCAGGCTAGCAAGCTGATCAGCAAAGAATCATGTTAGATCGTGTTTAATTTGTCTGTCCGTTTGTGCCTTTTAAGTTTTTTCCCGCTGAACCTCTGGGAGCTCCTCAGCTACTCCTCTACAATGGTCAGTTGTTGAGCAGACAAATAAAGGTAATGCAAATCAAAATAATATTAATAGGAAAAAGCAAAGGTTAGGAGTGTGATTGATGTGCCTGTCCTGATAAATAAATCAATATAAATGAATAAACATAAATTCATACTTTTAGACCAGTTAAACCCGTTTTAAAGGCAGTTTAGCTAGATGCTGTTTTAGATGTCATTATAGATATTAATGTTAGAGTATGACCTCTTTATCTGTTGTCATTATTGATTATAACTTCATAATAAAAACCTTAACAAGCATATGATGCCACATCTCAAGGAACTAACATTTAATAAATGACTAAGTGACTCGACTCGGACTCGTGTGCTGATGACTTGGACTTATACTCAGACTCAAGCTCTGGCTGCATTAGGACTCGGGGGAGGACTCGGAGGACTCAAGCTTATTTATCAATGAATCCTTTGTATTTTTATAATTTTTTTTATTTATTACTTCTTTTGGTATAAGGTCCTCATATCAGCAAGGGCGGATTTAGGATTGAAGAAGATCCGGGGCTTAGGCCAGACATTGCTTTTGAATTGTGGTTGAAAAGAACAATTAAAAAACAAAAACAAATAACACTGTCCTGGACAAATTAAGGCACTTTGCTGATGAGCGGTGGGCCAAATTACCTGTCAACAGGTGCAGACAGGCTTTGCAAAAGTAGAGAGCTGAAGAGCATCTAGCCTCTTGGCTCGGACTCAGTATTGAGGACTCAGACTTAGGCTCAGGGAACTTTTCTAGTACTTGGGCTAAGGTACTGAGGACTCGACCCGGACTTGACTCAGGTGAGAGGACTTGACTCGGACTCGACTCGAATATTTTTTTTGGTGACTCGGACTCGACTCTGATTTTTTTTGTTTTGGAGATGGACTCAACTCGGACCCAAACACTGAGGACTCGGACTCCACTCAGACTCGAGCTTTGGTGACTCGACTACATCACTGATATATATATATATATATATATATATATATATATATATATATATATATATATATATATATATATATATGTACTGTATATGTATGTGTGTTTATACTGGACACTCTGGCTTTCTCCCAGAGGCCAAAAACATGCTCGTTAGGTAGAATGGTGACTGTAAAACTGCCCTTAGGTATGAGTGTGAGGGTGAATGGTTATCTGTCTCTCTATGTGGCCCTGCGATTGACTGGTGTCCGATTTAGGGTGTACCCCACCTCTTGCCCAATGACAGCTGGGATAGGCCCCAGCACCCCCGCGACCCTTAAAGGGATAAGGGGTGTAGAAAATGAATGAATGAATGAATATATGTATACATATATACACATATACATACACATATAGGTGTTTGTGTGTGTGTGTGTGTATCTATAAAATGAAGAGTATGGCTCCAGCCTACTCTACTGTAAAGTGCCTTTAGAGATGAATGATGATGTTATGAATTGATGATATACAAAAACAGATTGATTGATTGATTGAGACATGTATGAGGAAATGCACTTCTGGTCAGTCAGAAAGTGAATTAAACCTGTTGGGTCATCCTCTATAATTTTATCACATTATAGTGTTGCTCTCTACTGTGCAGGAGACCAGTCAAGGGCTTGCAATCCATGTTGTTTCAACATGTAGTCTAATTTTTGTGGATATGTATTTCAGGCTATGCACATGCATCAATTCTGGGCTAAGCCAACCTAGAACTAATACAGCGAAGTCAGACATAAAAATCAGCCTTTTGCCCTTGTATATTCAAATTGAATGATGTAAAAACATGTAAAGAGAGGGCAATCGCAATTGTTACCCTAACTCTCTTATCTGTGTTCCTTGTGACAGATGTCGTTTGTATTTCAAGCTGTTTTTTTCTCAGCGATCATCACAAAGCAGACAGAATGTAAACATACTTATAGAAATATGTTATGTCATTTTAATGAAAAACAGTAGATTTCACATCTCAAGAATCCTCGCAGTAGGGTCAAGTTGACAGTATTTACTTTATAAAGGCTACATCCCAGCAGATACCCAGTGTATCTCACAGACTGAGGTTTTGATGACACTGCAGATTTGAAGTTAAAAGGAAGCAGGGAGTAATTGGATGTAATTGGGTTACTTCCTTGATGTAAAAAGGAACACAAATGTGATAATGGGCAGAGGAAATGGAAGGAAGAAGTCTGGTGTTGGGGAAACACTGCATCCCAGTGTGCTGCTCATGAGCTACCAAATATGAGTTTGAGATGTTCTTTCATTTACATTAATAACCTCAACAATCCTCACATGATCAGCATGAAACCAACTGGTCTATATTGGTCTGTAGGTTTCAGTGCAGAAGAAATAAATCCATTGGTTGTGGTTGTAAGTACCTGTAAGTGCCTCTCAAAGAAAACAAACAGATTTCCTTTCATTAAATAAGAAAACAACACAAGCAGTATTGAATAATACACAATACCTTGAGGTTTGAGAAAAATCCTTTCCTCCATATTCATGGAAACTAAATCCTCTTCACCCTGCTCCCTCTGAGGGAATATTCAGTGTGACAGGCTGGAAAATGTACTGCGACAAGGAGAATATGTCGATGGCAGAGCAGAGCAGAGAGGCTGGGATATCCCTGGGTGATAAAAACAGAGACTAGAAAGACTTACTGCCAATGACTGACCAGTCAGCTGCCTGAAGTTAGCCTCTTACAGGCCAATGTAAGATGCTTCTTGTTTGACATTCATATAGCCTAGTTTTTTTCATGCCTTCAAAGGCCTTTGGGGTGTAAAATCCATTTATTGTTTAAAACAGGGGTGTCCAAACTTAGAGTCAATGTAATTTGAAAGAATCTCAAAGTACTGCATAATGAAAGGATAAGAGCTCAGTGAAGAGACCCCTAACACCATATAAATCCCAACATACTGCTGAAACGTTACATAATTTATCACATGGCCTTTCATTACCACAGCTTTGTCGTCTTCAGTGGACCAAGGCTTTGTACACGCAAGCTTCAGGCAGTGGCAATGCTGATGCTACCTGCCCTACCACTGGGCCACTCACAGGCTCTCCAACTAGCAGGCAGATGAGCAGCAAGAGCCAGAACATTACTGAGGGCAACATCCCATTTTAGGTGTATTGTTCAGTTATCCCCCACAACACCTCTAAGAGGCTGGCTGGTGATCTATCCCCCTCTGTGCTAATCTTCAACACTCACCAAACTACAGGTCCAGGCTCCGTACATGCATGCTCCACGTAATGACATGTTGATTTGCCTTAGTCTGTAATCACCTCCAACCAACAGCAATTACTGATGGACAATATTAACCATTAAAATGAAAGAAAGAAATGAGCATTGCAGACCACTTTTTTACAACCTAACTCAAAAGTTAGTGTCAACATCACAGCTCTGATTAACTGTTCAAATTTTATCAAATTTTTTGGAGGCTGTTAGGGCCTGGCTACCACTGGACCTGCCCCTGAGCTTGCAAGGAAAGACCCTCTGTGCAGTAGAGTGGGGAAACATTGACAGCTCATCTTCACATTCAGACACAAAACGAGAATAAACTGTAAAAAAAGCTGCCACACTATGAAATGTTGCTTTTTTTTTTAAAAATGTCATGCGCATATAAAAGGAAGACCGTGGACAGCATTTTGCCCCCCTTTTTTTCCCACTTCTGTACGTATAAGGCTTTAATTGACTGATTGGATCATTTTCAAAAGAGAGAAAAGAGTCTCCTTTGCCTGCTTAGGGTGATTTTTAACTATGCAGTTAGCAGCTTTTCTCTTGCAAGATTTAGCAGAATGGACTTTAATGTCAGGCTGTTTTTCCACCTGAACTTTACTCTGGTAATTTCCTCAGGCCCCCTAGTATTTTTTTCCACATAATGTCAATGCTGCCGTGAAATGCCCAGGTAACTTAAACACTACAGCTTTCTTCCCCGGTGTATTTGTCATGCACGTAGTGACGCTGCATCATATTCACTTCTGTGTGCTACAGGGCTCCTCTCAACTCTTCTGTCAATGCTGTTGATTCACTTTTTACCATGTATTACTGAAGTAAGGATATAAGTTGTGATCAAAGTGTAAAGCTCCACTCTGCCCTACTGCTGTATTGTGAATACTGCCTTGCGCCACTTATTTTTCACATCATGTCCTGCCTTCCTACCCCCAACACATGCACACACACCCCCTCCCGTCCAGTCGGGCATACTCCCTCTGAGAGGAACAAGTGTGAACAACTATGTCAGGCAATAACCTGGGTGAACCCTGAGTATAATCTTTATAATTTTAGCCTTGTATGTGTGAAAAAGGCTTTGGACGTTGTGCAAATGGCAGTAACTCAAAGCATTTAGACATAAAGAAATGGTCAAGACAACTTACTGAAATTCAAATTGCTGAGAGGGCATGTGAACAACCGTGCCGGGGAATGCCCCGGGCAGACTACCTGGACATTATCCTGATAATATCAGGGTTGCATGTGTGAAAAGGGCAAACAATTAAATAAAACAAATCAATCTATCAAAAAGTGGTCTTGTTCCTTTGTTCCCTCCAAGTTAGCTCAAAATGTCTGGGTTCTTACCAAACTATTTAACCAGCAAGAAGTAATTTGCCCTCTCCAGTTTATCCATTTAGTCACAGCATGAAGACATTAAAGTGACTATTTAATACACAATCTCCACATGCAAGCAGTCTGAAAACAACAAACTGTAGACACTACAAAATCATTCATTTGTCCATTTATTATCTATATGACTTAATCTCTTCCAGGGGTAGCTGACGCCTATTCCAGCTGTTATTGATTGAGACACCCTTGAATGATCATTAGCCAATCACAGGAATGGCTGAACCGATATCTGTGCAAAATCTGTTGATATCACGATACCTTGTCAGTACTCCTGTTCTTAGCAGACAGCTGGTCTGGCACCAACAACCATGTCATAAAAAAAGCCTCTTATTTCATCTTCATTCCCAATTCTGATGGTTGGTTTGAACTTCCGCAGGTTGTCTTGACCATGTTTACATGCCTAAATGCACAGAGTCTGTGCCTTGCGTTTGACAGTTTGTGTTACTGAGCATTTGAGCTGATGAACAAAATGTGTGTATCAGTTATTGGAGAGTTGCTGAGAGATTAGTGGGACACTATCAGTACTGTGGGCCTTGTACCACTTATTGTAACATATTGTATAGTATTTCATTAAACTGTATGGTATCAGTTGCATCTCATTGTTCCATATTGTATCATAGTATTGTGTCATATTCTGTCCAGGCCAATCCTATCATATGGTATCATATCCAGCATTGTTTTATGGTCTTTTATGTTGCAATATTATGTTAGGTATGTCATCATACTGCTACCTCTTGATATATAATGCAGTATATATCACAGCAAAAGGTTCCTAATACAATTTTGACACAGTTTTCAACAGTTATCTAGTTTTTATGGAGACATGGGACTGAGCTCACCTAAAGAATGAATATGACAATAAAAATTCAACATTTTTCTTAAAAAAATGTGTTATTTTTAACTATCTTGAAAAACACTGTATGTGTAAGAACTGTGGTTAGAATTACAGGAGCCCTTTTTAATTTTTGCTTATTTAAAACAGTAGTAATTTTATCAAACCAATTGTTTAATTGTTTCTACTTTAATAGCATCAAACTAGGTATCATACCTGCATGATTCAATATGTCATATAACTTGTGTGTTGTAATGTCATGTTGCACACAATCAAATTTCATCCTATCCGTATTGTATTATGTGGTACCCATATTGGTATTGTATCATATCATACTATATATCCCTAGCATATAATATGGTATTGCACCCTACCATATCTTGTTGTATGGTATTGCATGGTATATCTAGAAACATCATTTTTTATTGGTCTTTATTGACCTTCACTGTATCACATCATATTCTGTTGGACCATATCTGTATGGTAGCAAATTCATTTTGTACTTTGTTGTAATGTGAGTTATCCTGTGATATCCACCCTAAGTTATTTACCCCTTTGGTCTTGGTAAGATAATTTTAGCCTATCAAACAGATTTATATCAGTGGAAAGGAAAGAGTAAATCATGATTAATGTTAACCAAACTGATGCTTTAAAAGATACATGAAATTATAACCCCTTTTTTGTTAAAACTAAGCCTAGAGCAGGTTAAAGGCAGCTGAAGATTTAATGACGTAGAGTTTTTAAACACAATATTGAGGGGATTTGGTAAGCTTGTGTATTTTGGTCTTAAACTGTAGAAAAAGCAGATGGAGTAGTTTGTGACCCATACAACCCCACATGAACAAAAACAAACACACTCAAACACTGTTTATCAAGAACAATAGCATGTTAATACCTGCCGGGGGCTGTTTCTTTGACGTAAAATCAGTCAGGGGAGCAGTGCACATCTTGTTATCTCCCCACCATGTTCATCCTACAAAAGCAAAACCTCCCGAGTCAGCAAGTTCAAGCTGCTGAGTTAGCACATATTCTCTCAAGCATCCTCAGTGGACTTTTAGATTTGAGATTAGCGACTCTCTAGCTATGTCTGCTCAGACTTTTTTTTAAATTCACATTACCCTTGCTCTTATTGGTTGACCTGCCCCAAGCAGATGGTTTGCATGAGGCCTCCCACAAGTTAAACAATATGTAAATATGTTTTTAATGTAAGAGCAGTTCATATTGTTCATGTTTATGCTTAAAATTGTATTATCTTGTCTCCTTTCCTGCATCTTTTTCCCCAAAATTTTGATTGAATTGCTCATTTAGCTCTGTGCCAGGCTTGAACACTTCCTTTACCTTGAATCTGAGGAGCCTGAAAGTCTCTTCAATCTCCTCCTGATGTCATCATGCTGTTGTTTTATTCCTGTGGTGGAAAAGTGGCCGTGAACGTCGCATGCTGCTCTGGTCTGATGCTGGGCCAGTTAGTTCTTCTCGAGCCGACCATCTGTCAGTGTTAATGAGAGCGGGAAAACTCTGACAGTGACTGCTGTCTTTGTCCCTGCCAGCCTCTGGCAGCAGTTTTTGGACATGCCAATGTGCAGCAAAGTGAAACAGTTTGATTATGAATGAAGTTAGTTTTTATCAGCTGTCGTTCTGTGCGGACATGGCTTATCTCAGTGCTTTTGTTCAAAAAAATGCACTATACTGAGTTTTGCAAGTATATCTGATATGGAAATATCTCCATATTACCTAAGCTGGACTTTATATATGTATATATTCATCTTAGCATTTTTTAAATAGCACCAAGTCTCTCCCACAACATACACTCCTTACTATGAAACAGACCAAAAACTGTGGTACCCCTTAAGTGCAAAGCACAACAAAAGAACCAATGCGAATAACAGGAGTGACAGAGGGCATCCCTGCCTGTTTCCTTTCTGAATCTCAAAATTATCTGACTTTATGGTTATGACCACTGCCATCAGACAGTTATAAAGAACCTTGACCTACTGGACAAAGTCCCTACCTACTGTATATCAAACTTCTCCATTGTGAAGAGCAGAGAAGACCACTCAACCTGGTCAAAGGCCTTCTCTGTGTCACGGGAGACCACAAGCCCATTCATTACTTGCTGTTGACATAGCTGGATCATGTTTAATAATCTTCTTACCTTATTGCAGGAATTACGGCCTTTTATAAATCCTGTTTGATCTTCCTTGATCAGACATGGTAAATAGGTCTCCAAACAAGTTGCTCTGGTTTTAGACAGAATTTTGAGGTCAACATTAAGTAAAGAGATGAGTCTGTAAGATGCACAGTTTAAGTATTAAAGGAATGCTGACCTCCCTGAGTAATTGAAGTAAGAGGAGTGGTTCAGCATATTTCAAAATGATTCAGTCAGAAGGGCGACAAATTCTTAATTAACAAAATTCACGAGCCAATCCATCAAGACCTGGTGCTTTTCTGTTTTGAAGTGATCTAATACTGTTTTGTAGCTCATGTTTAAAGAGACGGGCATTAAGATGGGATTTTTCTTCAGAAGAAAGTCTAGGCAGATTAATTTTGGAAAAGAAATTGTCCATTAAAATTTGTTCATCTTCACTTTGCTCAGATTGATATAGAGTCCTGTAAAAGTGCTTTGTTTATAATTTTAGAATCTGTGGTTCAGTTCCCTCTTCTACCCATAACCGATTTAATGTTCTGGGCAGCTACTCGCTTTTTTGCCAAGTATGCTAGATATTTTCCTGGTTTGTCTCTGTTTTCAAATAAGTTTTGTTTTGAAAACCTTAGTTTATTTGTTGCTGTTTTAGTTAATTATGTATTCAATAAACAGCAAATGGCAGTAATCTCTTTTAGTTTAGAATATGATGGCTTTTTAACATATTCTCTCTCTGCTTTAGCCAGTTTTGTTTCTAGTGTCTGTTGCTGCTCCACTATTTTCTGTTTCTTACTTGATGTGAAGGATATTATCAGTCCTCTCACGAAAGCTGTAGAGGTGTTCCTAAGCAAAGACTGACTGCTAACTAGGAGAGCTTTAAATTCTGATTCAAAGTAACCTACAGTTTTTTGGTCCTTTAAAATAAAGGGTTTAATCCTCAGTGTCTTGACTGAGACCCAACAGCACTTGATTTAATATCTAAGAACACCTGTGCGGGTAAGATATGGTAATATTTCTAATTTTTGACATCGTCTTAGTCTTCGTCTTGGTTTTAGACATGGTCTGAGAGATGACAAAGTAATTAATTCTTGAATAACATCTATGCGGATTATAGAAAAAAGTGAATTCCTTATCAAGCTCTGTGCAAGAAATAAAATGCTATCCTTTTTATCTCTGGAATACTTTTAAATTAAAATTTATTTTAATTTTTTTAACAAGCAACAAGTTTTCCAGAAGGTTCTCTGCAACAATCTTAAAAACTTTAGCTAAGATAATGCACAAACCTTATGCTTTATCTCATAGTGTGAACCATTATTATTTATCCATTCATTCGACTGTATATGTCATCAGAAATGGTCTTATCTGCCATGATTGTTATCATCTTTTTACTAATATCAGTTCGATGATGACATGCATTCCTTTACATCTTTTAAGAAATGTTCTCTGTCACCTATGAAAATGCTATGAAAAAGAAGCTACACAACAGAAGCTGTATTGCTATGTAACATGTCCCTCTTCTTTCTTTTTTCTGTTCAGGTGACTGGGATTGTCATTCTCTAGATCCTACAGTGTGGCATGTAAGTTTTTATAATTCACAGCAGATTCATGACTGAATTAACATGGAAAATGTTCTTTATTTAATTCATTTTCACATTGACTCACAACTTGCTCTGCAGCATCCGGTTACGTGGCAGCCGTCCAAGGAGGGTGACCATCTAATTGGACGAATCACGCTCAGTAAGAGGTCAGCCATGCCCCGGGAGGCTGGCTCGCTCCTTGGCCTAAAAGTAAGAACACTGAGACATTGATCACTCTTTGCTTAAATATTTATTATTCCTGTTTGTTTTGGCTTTAGTCAACTACACAAGTATGATATACATTGCCTGCTGATTCCTGTTCATCGCCCTTTCTCCCCTCTCCTTGCAGGTGGTAGGAGGGAAGATGACAGAGATGGGGAGACTCGGGGCTTTCATCACCAAAGTCAAGAAAGGCAGCCTGGCAGATGTTGTTGGACACTTACGAGCAGGTAAAAGTCTGATACAAATTTCTTTGCAGGAGATACTGAATCTTTATCTAAATGTGGTTAACTATATTGTTTGACGGCATAAAGACAGTGGATAGAGATGAAAGCTGGGTGAGAGAGTAGGGCTTAGACATGCAGGGAAAGATGCTGAAATTGAGCTAGGCCGCACAGGTCAGGGCCAGAGCCTCCATACACGAGGCTGCTGGCCCCCCAAAAATGCTATTTTCTTTTTTTCATCCAGTATCAGTATTTTCTCTTCAGATATGTCATGAATTGAAAACTAAACAAAAAATATTCAAAAAGAAAACCAGTTAATATGGTCACAAGTTAAACCATAATACTGGTTGAACTAACAGCCATTTCACAGTGGATGCATTTTATGTTTTAATTGCAGTAAGCATGTTATTAAGTCAGAGCTTTCAGACTGCCAACGTGAGCTGCATGTCTCCCGTGCTGAAAAATCTTGAGATTTGTTTATTTTTTCTGTGAGCTGTGCACGTGTCTCAGCCAAAACAGACAAAAAATGAAAAGTGTAGAGCCATATTTACCCTGTTTTAGCTGATATGTGTGTCCACAGTGGTAGAATATGTCAAAAATAAGACATAAGTAGTTCAGATACACTTCCTGTCCACGCCTTTCAGAGTTAAAGCTAAGTTGGCCCTTTTCTGTGGAAGCTGGCACCATGTGTTACCTGCCTTTAGGTCAAATGATAATAACAAATATCTTCAGAAAACGTTTTTTTTTACCTGTAGAGAGCAATCCTTATGCATATTTCTCAAACAATGTGAAAATTTTAAAAACATGATACTCAAGTTTCAATATTGGACCTTGATTGATCAACGCTACCTCTGAATTCTGAATGGTGAAGCACAACCTCCCCCAAAACTGTGTTTTTTATTACTGTCTCTACTCCATGTGTCAACCATCTTGTTTTCAGGAGACGAAGTGCTACAGTGGAATGGGAAGTCTTTACCCGGGCTAACAAAAAAAGAAGTGTACAACATCATCCTTGAATCCAAGGCTGAACCACAAGTGGAAATAGTTGTTTCAAGACCCATAGGGTGAGTTTAAACTTGGTGATACTGGATTAGTTTTTCTAAAATGGTTGACTGATGGTTTTGATCTTTTGCTGACAAAAGCTCTTGATATGTCTCCTTCCTTTATCTAAAAGCTCAATCAGCCGAATTATGTCCAAAAACTTCTTGAGAAAAGTGTATAGAGCATATCAGTAAGTAGAGTTGGTTTAACTGGCGGAGCCCCTTCATGTCATTTTTCCCTGAAATCCCAAGAACCAAGAGAAAACCATCCTCCTCTCTCCTGCTACCCACCATGTTTAAGATGTAAATGTGTAATACGCTGACTGCTTGATTTTATTTCCTCCACTCAACTGTTGGTTAACATGAGCCTTTAAATCATTCATTTTTAAAAAAGATGAATGTGTGCCTCTCTTTGCATTGTAATTATCCTGATGTATATTTATTTGTATTGAAAGTTTAGGAATTTACTGACTCTCTTTCTGTCTTTACAGAGACATCCCAAGAATCCCAGAGTCATCCCACCCTCCTCTAGAATCTAGTGAGTACTGTCATTTTCCATTCCCTTTGAAATGAGCTTTTGACTAATCAATAATTCTTCTAGGTATCAATATTTTGCTGAAATCTCAAATTTTCAAGACAGGTTTTTTGCCTAATACTAAGTTTGCAATGCTTTTGACCGTGATACCAATCCTAATGGATTTAGCATCCACAAGGTGGCATCTGCGTGTTATAGTGAAGTCTGGTTGACACTGATTGATAAGGCAGAGGCAGAGGTGTCACCAGGGAAGATGCCCATTGAAATGTAATTAGTCATCTCAGGTGCCACCCTGTCAGATTGATCCCTTGTATGGGCTGTGTTGCAACAAGTGGCTTGTGGCCGAACTTGTATGTCATAAAAGTATATTTTCTTTGGTAGATACTGTCAGTTGTGACAAACTACTTTGCCCACCCTGGCCATCTAGTGCCTGCTTAAGAATCCATCAGAAATTCTATGTTAACTTCTGCACACTGTCAGACATGCAGCTAACACTTCATAAGTCAGTACATGTTTTGCTACAATCTCTAGTGCACCCATGCATTTTGGAGGGCAAAAAGTAGAAGAAAATGTGATTCAGACCTTAAAAAAAAATCACCACACAGAGTTGCCATGAAGTCTATTTAGACTGAATAACTACTTGTATCATTATAAATGCTTGTATTGTTTGGTTTTTGCCGTGTAATTTCAACTTTTTTATTGACAGATACTGTCAGGATAAAAAGTAAAAAAAAAAAAAAAAAAAAGACTTCCGCAGCTATAACAAATTATAGTGCTCCTTAGGTCATACCAAGCCCGTACAAGTATTGTTTTTTTATTTGTAATTTTGAGTTAATATAGCCCTTTATTAGCTGCCATTAAAAAAAAATGATCGCAGTGATGAGTGGTCACATCAGGCACACTCCCCTCTGCTTGTGCTTCTGCATGAGCAACGTATCAAGTTGGAGCAAGCTCTACCAAGTGTACAAGGGCCTTGGTAGTGTGCAGTGCTCAACCATGGTACAGAGTGCTTACTGTACATGTTTGGCACCATGTTTGGCACACTCCCCAAGGGTGGTGGGGTTACTCCAGGGGGTGTGGCTTCAAATGTTTGACTTACATCTACTCTGGTATCTTAAAAGAAAAGACCCAAGAAAATTGAAATGTTTGTTGTGCTATTGTTCGAGTCAGAGCATAATTAATTGCTAATGGTAGTTAAATACATTACAGTTATCTAACAATATTTATATGGTTATCTAAAAGGCAAATAAATACTGCTGATATATGTGTTAATACATTTCATGCAAATGTGCCTGACTAAGGTTTAAACTATATACCACATTTTAAATGAAGTGGGGATTTGAACTTATTGTGGCACAACAGATAAAAATTGAGAGCCGCTCCACAGCACAAAGAAGCTGGACTTTAGGAGTGTTGTGTCATGAGAATGCACACTCCATCTCCACCATGAACCTCTTCCCTTTTACTTTCCCCGTTTTTTGGTGTTAAGGCTTATGTCAGCCATTCGTAGGACTGATTTGAATTCATAAATGCAGACCAAAATTAATTCTGCTCAAATTTTGTTCAATCAGCTTACCTCAATAGAAGTTTTCTTTAAGTTGTTACCATACTCTTGCCATGGGATCCACCATTGTTCCTCTCTTTGCAGCATCTTTTAGTGGGTGTACTTACTTTCTTCTTTAGCAGGAATGGTAGGCCTAAAGGTTGGAGAAGTATTGAGCCTCCAGGCAAAGCAAACTGAAGTTAGTGACATTGTGTAACATTGAGAAAGCCTATCAGGGATTGCTGAACATACATCTTTACAATGCTTTACATCAGATGTTAGTGTGAAATTAATGGTCAGATCAAAAGAAGTGTTGGCTTATTGTGAGCTGCAATGCAGATTTCATACTGAACAGAGAAAGTCTGACTGAAGGAAGCTGAGCCTGAAGGCAAGCCATCTAGTAAACATCTGATCTACTTTACAATCCTCACACATGGTTTTAAGCTTTTGTTATTGCAAAAACAAGTGGCTGACTTCGGTGACATTGTAAAGGTTGAGTGGGCTCGGCCTTAGAGACAGGCTGAGGAGCTCAGACATCCAAAGGGAGCAAAGAGTGAAACTGCAGCTCTATATATAGGACACAGGATGCATCTTATATTAGGTGACTTCCCTTGGAGGTTTCCCAGACAAAACTGACGAATAAGAAACCAAGGAACATGTTTATCTGGTCTAGCTTAAAAAAAAACAGGAAATGTCTCCCTAAAAGCTGGAAAGTGTTACAGGGGAAAGAGTCCCCCACACACACCATTCTAACAATATTGCTGAGAAAATTCATTAGTTGCCGGGGATGTTTAATGCTGTACTATAAAAAGATACTCTCCCCACCAGCTGGTTCCAGTTCCTTTGAATCACAAAAGATGGACCGTCCCTCTATTTCAGTGATGTCCCCGACCAGCCCCGGGACCCTCCGGGACCTTCCTTTGGTACTGCCTGGACAGCTCTCTGTGAGTAACATTAAGAAATGGAACGCATGTTTTTTTTTTTGAGTTTCTTTTTTTTTGTGGATACCAACCGTCTTTTTACTCATTTGCAGGTGAAGTTATGGTACGACAAAGTGGGCCATCAGTTGATCGTTAATGTCCTTCAAGCCATAGACCTGCCAACCCGACCAGATGGACGACCTCGGAACCCTTACGTTAAGATGTATTTCTTGCCTGATAGGAGGTAATCCAGTTATATTTAATTTTATGCAGTAGGTCCATTCAACAGTGAATTGGTAATACTGATCTAGCTGTGAGAGAACCACTTCAGCACTGAGCAATAATACAAATTTGCTTTGGGCATTAGAACAGCTCATTATATGCTAAACATTGTGCCTTTACACAAAGATCTAATCATGGGAAACACCAACAAGTGCCCCTTGCTGATGTGAGATTTGGGATCTCCCAAGAATACCTTTGGTTTTAACCATGGCTGTGGCAAATATGGGGTTTTAATTATAGCTTGGAGACTGGAAGATTGCTTTCACACCATCAAGTCAGCTTTTTATCAGTTTAAAGGGAAAGCTCATTATTTTTAAAGTGGGGTTGTATGAAGTGCATGTCAGTAGTTAACACATTAGCCACAGTGGAATTGGCAGTCCATTGCTGGAGGTGCCAGTAGCTCCGAATCATTCAGTGAAGTTTTGGTGAAATAAGTTTAAAAACAGGGTTGGCATGACTGTTCACTGTAATAGAAACATTATAATACTCTTCTTTTCTGCTCGCAAGCACTTTAGTTTTTGTGGTACATTCAAAAAACACACTCCACTTGGCATGGCTTTGCAGTGTGCAAAAGCAAAAACAAAATAAAGAACCTATGTTGCATAAAAGTAAATCAACGTAAATTTGTGCTGTGCAGGATACATAAACCCAACACTGTTTTTGGAGCTCTTTTACTAAATAACTTGGAGCTCTTGGACCCCTCTGCAGCAATGTAAAGCCAAGCTTCTATGTTGATGCATTCCTCACAGAGGTAAAACTGCTATAGCAGTCAGAGTGGTTGATCTATTTTATGCTGACATGTAGCTCATACAACCCCACCTATGTTCTGAATTTTGCAGCATATCATAGCTGAAGCAACATTTTAAGTGCATTTTAAAATTCTACTTTTAATCAGACTAACAACAAATACGTCTTTTTTCAAACCCAGAAACATAATGAAAGATTTTTCTCGAATAGGGTGTTTTTTATGCAAAGAATTCTCCCTTTGATGAATAATAACAGACAATTTCATGACGGACTTATTAGATTAAATTACATCAAATGACAAAGAATCTACAATTTAATCGTGTTTTTGCAGGTATATTCCTCTTACTATTTAAACCCCTCTTGCTCATGCCTCTGTTGTAGTGATAAGAGTAAACGGCGGACAAAAACAGTGAAGAAGAGTGCTGAGCCCAAGTGGAACCAGACGTTTATATATTCCCACGTCCATCGGCGGGACTTCAGAGAACGAATGCTAGAGATCACCGTGTGGGACCAGCCCAGAGTCCAGGAGGAGGAAAGTGAATTCCTGGGAGAGGTCAGAGCATCTTTATATCTGCACAATAGTTTTGTTTTTTTGGCATTGCTCTTTAACATGCTGAGTGAGTGGGTCCTCATGGCTGCTTCCCTTTTTCTCAACCCTCTGACTGTTCCACCCTTCTCTCTCAGATCCTGATCGAGTTGGAGACGGCCTTGCTGGACGATATTCCTCATTGGTATAAACTCCAGACTCATGACGTGTCCTCAATACCTCTGCCTCAGCCCTCCCCGTACCTCCCACGCAGACACGTCCATGGAGACAGCCCCAGCAAGAAACTACAGAGTATGTGGTTGTATGATTACTATATTTACAGGCTCTGTGGACTGTGAAATATCTGTGTATTAGTGTAAGGTTATTTATTGAGTTTCAACCTCAATGACATTTTTCCCTTTCAAGATCATGAAAACAAGCTACATGTGATTTTGTGGATACTGGACCACAGGCCATGTTGGCTCATTGGTTTTGTTATGTGCTGTAAATGAAGCTCACTCTTCCTGAATTTACAGCACAGTCTGTGCTTTGCCCTTCCCCCCCAATTCGTTCTCAGTATAGTTCCAGAGAGGAGCAGACAGACTCATGCGTATGCACTGTTGGGCCACTTATCAACAGTATAATGCTACTCTGGGTCTGCCACGTTGGTCGCTTGTTTGTATACAGCACACTATGGAAATTTAGCATAAGGACAGTTTCACACTGGATGCATTTTACTTTGTTACAGCAGCAGTGCATGCGTGTTTTATTTTGGTGGGCATGTTGTCAAGTCAAAGCTTTCAGACTGCTAGGGTTAGCCATACATTTTTGGTCCATCTCCTGTGCATTTCCTGCGCAGAAAATTTCAAGAACCAGAAAACACTCGGAGAGCACAAACTTCCACCAAGGTAGCTGACATATTGCTGTTACATCTATAAACAATGGTTCCATGATAAAGTCAGCATCATTATATGATTCCTTGACCCTGAAACCCCACACTTAGCACTCAGAATCATGTTGATATTATGATTAGTTTGCCAGTTATTGAGCAAAAATTATTGTTCACTAATGGAAGTTATCTGGATTACCACCAAAATCTAATTCATTTTAAGTTTGGCCATTCCCAACATCTCCTGAAAATTTCAGCAAAATCCATCCAGTAGTTTTTTGCGTAATCTTGTTATCAAACAAACAAACAAACTTTTACTTTAACTTAATCTAACAGGTGTGTATTTCCACATTGGTAAAAAAGTGTCACAGAGAAGATATATAAACTGTGTAACTACACTTTCTGTCTGTGCCTCTCAAAGTTAGAGCTCAGTTTGCAACATTTGTGGAGAAACTTCCCTTTTTCATTCAGATTGCTCTCATTCTGTAGGTTTCCCAGGTCCGTTATTGAATAAATCAAGTCACGTGAGGGGAGATTTACTGTTGTTCTCCCTAAATTTTCTACTAAAGCTTATTATTGGGGTGAAGCTTTTGGTATTATAGAGCTGTGACAGCAGGGAGGTGCAGCCATAGCGTAGCAAAGATATGCCCCTGGTATGAAAGCCATAGAGTCTTGAGCCAGAGGTGGCATGCACATGAGCCGTACACATGCAGAGTGAAACCCCTGTAATATGTAGGACCTGGATTAATAATGAGCAGAAGTTGCCTATATAGTACTACAAAAATTGCAATTGAAAATAGAAAGATGTCAGAAAATGAGCAACCACTGAGAGACATGAAGAGATGCTGCGTTATCTGGACAACTAAAGGAGACAAACCTACCAACTTATTTGTCCTTTGCAGCCATATTGTTACAGCAGAGTACTGATAATATGCCTGTAGAAATTACACATAGACTGGCCCTTTGTTGCCCAACAGACCATTCTTAAGGCTTGTGGTCAGTGTTGTGTTATCACATTGACAGGCTATGATCAATACACTCAAACCTGTGGAGTAGGCTAACTTGTACACAGCAAAATCTGTATGAGCAAATTAACACTATCAGAGTTAATATTAACACTTCCTAGTGTATTTGTTGTCTCTTTTTGGAGTTAAAATTTAAAACTTCGTGACTCTTTGATCAACGATTTTATGTAGTGTTAGGACTGCACTTTCTCTGAGTATATTTTGACTGATTAAGAGTTAACTTGATATTCACACTGCAAAGCATAAACACTGCTGTATTTATTTACTGTAAATTGATGGGGAACATTTGGCAGAATAAGACACCATGTTTGGTAAGAGTACATACAGTATATGAAAAAAAATTGCTCTACAGTTTTCATGACGTGGGCTTGTGGCATCTGTTGGTACTTGGCCAATAATGGCAGTGGAGTGACTCTACAAGTGTCACTTACAGGTCCAGAGTTCAGAGTGAAAAGTTCAGAATTAAAGATCCTACAGTGGCACCTATGGATTTGATTTACTATAATGTCATTTTTACACTTGCTTTTGACACCAGCTCGTTTTCAACTGAGAATAACTTTTTGGGGATTTGACTCACTTTTTTCAGTGTATTACTCACTTTGCACTTGCTGAAATTTTGTCAACACTAAAACTTTAACGCTTCTCAATTTGCAGTGCAGATTCAACACAGTTGTGTAAAAAGGCAGAATATGTTGTGGTTGTGGGTGCCCCTTAAGGCAGAGTGACAAAATGATGAAATCCTTTAATATTCACAGAAAACATGGTTTATGTCTATCATAGTTATCACCTTAGTATACAACATTTTGCCATGATGTTGCAGCCTCAATGTGTATGTCTTATTTAATCCCTGTTTGCGTACAACTCTGTGGTTTCTAACCTTTCCTTGAACCAGCCTATTTTTTTGTGTGTGTGACAACAGAACCTCTCAAACCTGTCCTTTATGTGTGTGTGTTGTGTATGTGTATGTGCAGGGTCCCATCGCATCATTGATACAGAGTTTGATGATGGTTTGATGGTAGTGGATAAAGGTGGGTGGGGGCCATGGTTACTGAGCATTATTTTGTTTTAGCCTGTAGGCGTCCAGCACTGGGTGAGAGAACGGCTTCTTTGCATCCTCCCTCAAAACACATCAAGCCACCTTACTGTGCTTTTAAGTATTTGCACTCAAATTAAAATAGATCATGTTTGTTTTATCAGTGGAGAAAACAACTCTTAAAAATGTTGTGATTCATCATAATACGACTGGTCTGCACCTTATTGTGGTGCAGAGCCTTTATAACACTGCAGTTTTGCATTGTTCTCTTTCAGAGAGGCTGCAGTGAACAGTTTCTCCTCCTCTGCTGGACAGTAGAAACACTGAAGCACTGAGTGCATGGTAGACTGTAGAGCTACTGTTGTTCACAGCCATTCTCCTGCATGAGTCCTGCGAACAAGTTTCTTTTTTTAACTTTAAAGAGGACACCGAACATCCACAGTAGACGCAAACAGAAAAACACAACAGCTTTGTTGTTGGGCTGTTTCTGTTCTGACTCCATATCCTATCAGATGAACATTAACCTTTTTATATGTTTGAACTCGTAACTTTGTGGCTCACATTGAGGTTGAGAAAAGGTAAACAGGAATAGTTTACCATAAACCAAAATTGTTTTAGAGATTTCTCAATCTAAATAATGCTTTGCGTATTCATAATCTTAATATCTTACATCATTTATTCATTTTTTGTTCACAATTTTCATGTTTATATTACAAATATGATTTATCCAATCTGTAAATAAGCATAAAGAGACTTCAGAATATCTGCAGTTGAAGAGTTTGCAATATGATACAGCCTGCAAGTAAAATGCTAAAGAGGGTCAGTGACCTCAGATCAGATCTCAATTCTGTCTTGAATCAAATGCACATACAAAATGATTGTAAAGTTATCCAGACTATATAGGGCTGCATAATTAATCAAAGTTTCCTGTTGATTCAGTGTTGACATTCCTTATAAACCTCTGCAAGAACTGAATTTGCATCAAATCAGAAAATAATATTTTATTTTAATAAGAAATTATTTTTGACTAAGCATGTGTACAATTACCAGGGTTTTATGCTTTTTTTATACAGTCAGAAAAAAAGTCAAGCTATCATCTACCCTCAGTGTAATTGTTTAAGTGGTAAGGCTATGCTTGATTTATTTTTTAATTTAGGACACTATGTTGCAAAAAGTCATAGCTTAGACTAATATGTAATCTTAATATAAATTTGTTTAAAACACTTCATAACATGAATACAAAATAAATTAGACATTAAAGTGTCATTTTATGTCAGAAATTGATTGCATCATTGTTAATAATATTGTGGTAGGTAGTCAATGTTATGCCAAAGGCTCAAAAGTGTCATCAAATCCCCATTCTCCCCTGCCTATATCATGTGCCTGTAGAGATGTGCAGGAATGACGTATTTTTGCAGACCAATGCAGATTTTAGCATCACGCTGGTTCCCTCGACTGCAAGCCCACTAAATACCTATGGGATTTTTCACTGTGTTTTGGATGGTTGCTGATAATAAGCTCTGTAGCGGACAAAAAGTACGAAACTTGCAGGATTTTTTCTTTGTAATAACCTTAACAAAGTACTACTTTTCACAATGTTTTAAGCATAAAATGTAATTGTAATAGTGGAAAGCTATTGTTAAGCTACTGTGAAACTACAAGCAGTTTGTATTAAAAGCAACTGCAATATTCCAGTGTATAACATCTTGCTGTACCCTCTTCTTTAAGAATCAAACAACCTGATCAAGTTGGTTCTCATGGTTGTGGCAATAGCGTATGAATAATGGATTATTAATAGCAATCAGAGATGCTTGTCTTTGGGTCCCCAGTCATTGTAGTCCTTGTTAACAGTTACGTAGCAACTGTCATTTAAACACACAACAAGTTCACCACAGATCTTATTTCAGGCATTTATTCAAAACCAGTATTCTGAATCCCATTTAGTTCTGGGCCTGAGAACCAGGAAGTGCTAAATGCTAACTCACTTCTGCATTTTAGGACTCATTCCAGCACCACTCTATGATGGATTTTTTTAACAGATCTAAATCTATTTACATGTTTGACAAGGACTTTTTTTTCCAGTATGTGCAGTAAAGTTTATTTCTAAAAAAGCAAAACAAAACCACAAAGTGCTTTACGACAACACAATATACAAAGAATTTAAACAGAGACAACCATAAGTGCTTTGAGAGTAAAAATCAAGTTTTTGTAAAAAATGTGGAAAAGCGCACTATCTCGCATTGCTACAAATCCTTTAAAAGAATTCCTGGATGTGGATCACCCCCAAATGCTATCACTTCTTTCTTGTTCCATGACAAATATCCCTTGGAAATGTCATGAGAAGTTAAGAACTTTTTGAGTGATCAGTGAAAATGCGGGAAACTGTCTTGTCTCACACTGTCACAACAAAAATCCTTTGAAAAATTCCTGGATCAGCATCTGGATTCATATCACTACCAAAATTGCATCACTTCTACCTTTTGCGATCTGCTCATAACTTTTTGAGTTATCCTGTTCACAATCTAAAAAAAAACCCCAAAAACAAACTAACCAACAAATGCCAGCAAAGACATAACTTCCTTCGTGGAGGTAATAATGCATTTAGAATGGTGATAGCACCAACAATAAAGACAAAGTGATTAGAAGCACAGCCTCCAAATGCAATTAAATAACATTATTTAATCGACAAAATACCAACCACCCAAATGCCTGTCTGAATGATTGAGTCTTAGGTTGACTTTTTGTCTCACTGCCAGATTTTACTCAGTGGAAAGACAAGGGCAGATCATTGAAGTTTTGGAGAAAGCCTGGAAAAATTTGTGAGTGTTCAAGGACAAATTTCTGATTTTGTACAAAATGAAATTAAATAGCTTTCATTGTTTTGCAGACCCTTGTCCTTTTTAAATTTGTAGTTTTTTTTTTTTTTTTTATCTGTTGCATATCTGAGAGAATCACACTTATTTCAGGTCTGATGGAGTCATTGCAGGAACAGTTTGTCACTAAGACTAGCTTAAATGAGCTACTAACATGTTTGCTAGCTGCTCATTTTCTGTAAAACATCCTGATGTGATGTTCTACAATCTGAGAGAGAATGGCATCTGTAGAAAAACACTGGTAAAAAGAGGAAACAAGTCTGCACACCAGAAGCTGCTCCAAAGTCAATTTAATAAAGTCAAGAAAAATTGACTTTGGAGCAGCTTCTGGTGTGCAGACCTTTTACTCTTTTTGCAACTGTTTTTGCGTGTAGCACCCAGCATTTAAGACTTCTGGATATGTGTTCTTCACTTTATTGCGTAAAACAACACTGGTCCACACAACTGGTGCATTTTTATCAGAGGACACACAACTAATGCCCGATTGTGTGTGTGTGTGTCTGTGTGTGTGTTTGTGTGACCGTCTCCGTATTTGTGTGTGTATCTCCATGAATCGGCAAACACTTCTGTATGAATGTGTCTGTGTGGATGAATTTGACCGTGTGCGTTCTATTTGTGGGTGTGTGGGGATGTTTGTGTGTTTGTGTAGGTTCAGAGCGTAACTCCAGGGACAGAGAGCGAGGCAGCACGTTGGCTGTTCCTGAGCAGCAGCGCACCATCCAGCACCGCTCCCGCTCAGTGTCTCCACACAGAGAGGACTCCTGCAGGGCTCGATCACGGCCTGCGTATGTCCCCATGCAGAGGTTAGCTTCACCTGTTACAGATACACCTTTAACATTTACACAGTAAAAGAGAGTGTGCTGATAGTGGAGATCATATCCAACCATCCACCATTTTCTACTGAGAGTGGACCAAGGGAATCCAGAATCTGATTGATGAGTGACTCTTGATAATTGAGCAGGATCATTTCAGATTTTGAGTCATTTAACGTTAAGAAGCTTTGTGCCATCCAACATTAAATGTTCTTGAGACAATTAAAAACAGCAGCTTGTCCTTTCTGGTCAATCATGTCTCAATTGAAAGTATATCTGCTTGTCATCTGCATAGCAATGAAAATGCAGATTATATTTTTTTTAATGATAGCACCAAGTGGGAGCATATAAATAGAAAATAACAGCAGACCTAAAATCTCGCCTTGCCGAACACCACAGGTTATACTGGAGGTGGTGGAAGAGTGACTGGCCATGGTAACTGCAAAGGTCTTGTCTTAAAGATAGGAATGAAACCAACTTGGTTCAGTGCCCTTGATACCAACCCAAGTCTTGAGGTGTTCAGTTAAAACGGTATGATCCACAGTATCAAAAGCAGCTGATAAGTCTAAAAGAATCAAATGTGTCATTATAGAGTTGTGCAGGAATGAGTCCAAAAACATGGAAGTGAGTTAGCATTTAGCACTTCCTGGTTCTCAAGTCTGAAACTAAATGAGATTAAGAATACTGTTTTCAGATAAATGCCTGAAATAAGATTTGTGGTGCACAAACAGATGCATATGAGATTTCAGCGGGAAATAATATAGTGCATCTGACGTTGCAGATTAATGTTAAAACATTACTGTGTGTTTAATACGACATTTGCTAACTAACTCAGTGCTAACAAGGACTACAACAATGGCCAGGAACCCAATGACAAGCATATGTAAAAGTTTTTTTAATAATCAGTTATTTAAACACTGTTGCCACAGCCATGAGGACCAACTTGATAAGGTCGTCCAATTAAAAGAAATTCTCAAAGAAGAGAGTCCACAAAGATCTTATATATTGGAAATATTGTAGTTGCTTCTAAGTCAAACTGCTATGTTGTAGTTTGACAGTAGATTACTAATAGCTTTTACTGTCGTGGTTATATTTTAAGTTTAAAATGTCCTGATAAGTGGATTCGTTTTTTAAGATTATCACAAAGAGCACAACAGATAAATTTAATAATTCTGCACATCTGCATTAAGAGCTTTTAATACCTTGTTCCACTAGACAATATTCTGCTAATACTGCTTAATGATGGGTGGTAAGGGAGTTGTTGCACGTGAGTTTTCATCTTACCTTTGCCTTTCACCCTTATAATGCAACTAGAAATCGCCACTAAAAAATACACTAAACAATAAAAATCTCTTTGCAACTCTAAAAATGCCTTGTTCTTATGAAACAAAGCCCAAAACCTCATATTTTAGTGATGTCCAAATAACTCAATTATTAGTCTTTATAACTCCCAGTGTTCCCAAAATCCAACATGGGGTCTTGCCTAAGATTAATCTAAAATCAAACCCATAGACTGATTTTGGTTTTATTATATTTTGCCAGGAGTCTTGATGAGATTCACCAGAACCGCAACCATTCTCCTTCCCCTTCCCGCTACCATGAAGCCCACCTCGAGCACCAGCGCTCCGGTGACTCGGACTATGAGTACTCTGAGGACAGGTAACCTGTTTCTTATATCAAGGGGGATCATCAGTGTGGGATGATGTTAGCAAGTGTATTTGGCAATATTTATGTAATCCAGTTATTAATATGTTGTATAACTCATTATAATAAATGCTCAACAAATCAACAATATGAAACTTTTTCACCTTAAAATCTTTTTTTATAGCACACTAATCAGTATAATAGTTTCCAAGAGGGAGAGTGGCATCTGTCTTAGATTTTTGTTTGTCTTTTTGCCCAGTCCTCTTTATCCTTAGCCACAGTATTAGTCAGTTCCAAGATGGGCTGATTCTTTTAAGCTGAAGGCTAATGTGTGAACTAACACCATAAAGCCATGTGCTCTTCCTGCTAGAGAACTGTGACCCACTGCCAATTTACATTGGGCTGAAAGCAGGCAACTGTGGTGCTGTGTAAAAGTGAAGTAGACGCCATTCTCCCTGTTGAGAGTCGCTGTACTATTCAACTTTGAACCATCATGTTCACGTGAAAATGTCAAATATTGTTGGTTTAAATAAGATGCATACAAACTGAACTCAGATTTGAAAGCACCTTTGACTGACATCATGCAGATATGTTTAAGATTTTTTTTTTGAGCTACAAAGGTGGGGTTTGTGATTCTAAAGAGAGATCTATGCCTGATGCAGCAGCCAAAATAAATAAACAGATACAATTTTTCTCCTATCATAGTTCTTACAATACTCCCACCCCTTCCAAGAAAGACTGAGTAGAACTTGTTTATTTATGCCCCCACAAAGTGTCCACACTGTGTTGATATATGTGAATGGATAACACTTTATCATAAGACACACGAAATTTTAGTTACAAGGGAACTAGCAGAAGTTCAATAAGCAAATCAGTGTAAATGGTTCATACTGTAAACAGTCATTTTACTTACTACCGGGCCAGGCATTTTTTTTAAAACAGCATCAGCTAAATTAATACAAACCATACTGTCTTACTTTATAGCTCATTTGCATGGATCAATCTTCAGACTAGTTTTAAACCCTGAGCCTTTTTAAGCCCTTGGCAAAAGTCTTAAATCCAGGCGTTCAGTGTGTAACTGTTTTAACTGATGACTTACTCTGATTGATCCAAGTTCTTGATATGCTCTGCTTAAGTGTGAGTGTTGGCTGAATAAGGTCAAATGAAAGAAACAGATAAATTAAAAAGTATATCATAACTTTAAAACCTGAATGCATTTCCAAGCCCTACTATGTATGAGCTCTTAATATCCATCATTACGTGTACATCGGTTGCTCATTACTCTGAATAACATGCTTACTTAAAAGTTGAGCATTATCACTGATTGAGCACTGAATCAATACTTAAAATTAAATGTAAAGCTTGAGCATCCCTTTATTTCATCTAAGTAGCCCTAAAATATTAATAACAGGGGCACATACACCATCTGATTTTTAAGACTTGATAGAAACTTTGCAAATTGTTTCTTTTTTTATGCATTAGTGACTTATCCTTTGACTAATGTGTAGTCATGATCAGTAATATTTTTAGTCAAACATTTTACACTTGTGCAAAATATCATACCTTACATTTTGTAAAAGTTATAATGAAGGAGGGTATGGAAGTGTTACAAGTAAAAGTTCTGTACTCTACACTTTGTTTATATAAAGATGCTGGCATTAAAATATGGCTTATGGGTAATATTTATTGTTATACTGACTGACTGCTAACACAGTATACAAATAATACAACTGGTTATAGCACCCGATCAATGAAATCGTTTTTCAAAAACACCATATTTAACCTTTTCTTCTCTTACAAGATAGATTGTGGTGTAAATTCAAGTTAATACTTGTGACTTTTCCCCTCTTCATTAGTAATCTAACATGTAGGAAAATATGTTTAGGTACACAAGATATTATTAGTATTATTGGAAGTATTAAATACTTGCAAGTAACATTTTCTGTTACAGCTGATCCTCCCTAAACGTCTGATTCTGAAATTGCCCTAAATTAAATACATTTCATCGATCAATCATCAAATATCAATAATCTAATGTTGATATATCAATAGTCATTTGTCAGTAAGACTGCTGCACCACTTTACTTTAACAGATGATGAAGCAGCGATTAAATACTCAAACCTATCCATCATGATGCATTTTTTCTTTTCTTCTTTTGTTCCCCAATAGCTACATTCAAGTGAATTAAATGCATTTTTTTGTATTTCCAAATATATAAATGTAAAAGTGTTAGTGTAGGAAACTTTGGAATCACAGCCCCTGCCTTTACTTCCTTTTTCTTTACTCTTGAAATGGTAAAATCAAGGGTTAACACTTTTAAGGTGTTTAATTTATTTTTTCCCTAACTGATTTCTACTAATACTACTAACAGTGTGAAATAAGTCATTGCAACACTCTCTGTTTGTTAATTCATGCTGTACTGCTAAATGCAGACTTTACTGAAGATATCAGATTTATGATTTCCTGGTTTCTGTCATTCATAAATTCACTCTGCCTGTCTGAGTTTCCATCCTTTTCTGTTGTGTTTATTTCTCGGGTTGTTTCTCATTTGATCACCCATCGTCATGGCAATGACAGTGAGGTCCTGGAGATGCACAGGTCTATCCGGGGCGGGAGTGCCGAGTGCCTGCACACGAACAGGTAAAACTGACAAAAAGACAACAAAAACCATTCAGCTTTATTTTTTCTCATAAAATACTTAATTTCATCATCATGTGCATCCCCACTATACTTTAACAGTCCATCTTAACACACATAACTGTCATGTCTTTGATGTAAATACTGTGTTTAGACTCTTGAATGGACGGTAGATACTGTGAAGTGTTTGTCTGCTTTTTTGCAATTGCATGATTAAAAAACTATCAAAGGCTGGTCAACTTTTCTATCAAGCCTGTGTCTATAATGCATTTTAACACATAATGAACATACCTAAGATGCATTATAATGTACCTATAGTGCTACATAATCATCAACACTTGTGGTTATTCACATTCCTTCAGAACAGTAGTCATCAGTAAATATAGTACCAGTGTCTGTAATAATTACACACAGTGTAATAAGCAATGGGCAAAGTTATTGGCATGATATCAGTAGAAGATAAAAGCTTAAAAAGTTGATTATCAGAATTGACAGATTTACAAACCATTGATAATATTTGCAGCTGATATATGACCACACATAATGTCACATATTTTCCATATATCAGTGGTAATATTGGCAGAATGTCTGAATGTAGTGTAACGCTTCACCTTATCATCATTTAATGTCAATATCTAAGAAAATAATTCAGTATCATTTTTAGAGAACTAAATATTGTTTTCTTGTATCACATCTGTTTCTAACACAAAAGACAGTTACAACGAAAGGAACAGGTTGATATTTTTATATTTGTAATTAGTTTGGATATATTGGCAAATTGGATATCAGCAAAAATCCGGTGTTGTGTGTGTCCCTAGTTAAAATGTGCATGATGGTACAAGCATTCTCAGATTATCCATAACTGCAGGGCATTTTATAACACTGGTTGATTGTCAGTGCAAGGTAATAGCTGGTCACCCACTACATTCACAAAAATTACATTGAAAATACTTGCTGGATATTAAAATGTATTAAAAAACACATAAATACTATCAAACTGGAATGTAAAGTAATATTAACAATAAATTCTAAGATTTGAGGGTTATTTTTGAAACCTTTTCGTAAAAAGAAATTAAAAATGACTTTTCTCATCTATTTTTATGTTTTGATTTTTCTCTGAGGAGATAAACAGCTGGTGACACCCTTACAACAGATCTTCCTCGCAAGTAGTACTGCTTAAGTAGTCTTTTTCACATAAATTAAACAATTTCTTGTTACAGGGGTTCAAAAACCTGCTTGTGAATCAACCAAAGTGTCATGAGAGGGCCTAAAGGGCCTGGGCCCACCCACTTGTGCAACCCACTCACCCTAAAAAAAGCGGAGAAATAAGACTTTCTTTGCTCCTGCTTTCATTGATTCATATTTGATGCTTTAATGCAATTTAACATTTAAAATACAGTTTACCATTTTTGAGAAATAGGTGCTATAAGCCTTAAATATGCTGCTGTCATGAGTGAAATCTCTGCCAATCTAACTAGGCCATTTCAGGCTGATAAGGCTTCTCAAACTTGAAAATGCTCATATGTTCTGTGCAGCTAATGGATTCTTTAGAGACAGAGAGAGGACCATATTTAAATGACATGGACTAACTCTAGCTCAGGTAGAGGTCAGAAAACTTATCAGAGGGTCATGATCGCCTTTCTGATCTTCCGGGGTGACATTTACTGCTTCTGCAGCGAGTCACTGCCTTATTTCAAAACTGGAACTCTTATTAAGTCAACAAAAACCCTCTAAACAATTTTTGTGAAACTCAAAAGATAATGTTGGATGACTGTTTGATCTGATTGTCTTTGAAATGGTCTAATAGCACAAACGCAATGTTTTTGTCTAAAAGACTTAATGCTGTCAATCTTTCTCTCTCTCTTTCATTTAAAGTCAATGTAGATTGTCTCTCTATCAACTCTCTCTTTTTATTCCTACACTGAATATAATTATGACATCTAATCTTTACCAGAATAGAATAACAATGTTCTCAATGTTGATGTAAGGATCTCTTGCAAAGCTAAACAGACATAATACTTTTGCATTTGGCAGTAAGTAAAATGTGTACTTGTATTGATTTATAGATCAATATAGACCAGGGGCTTCCAAACTGTGGTCCCTGGGCCAACTGTGGCCCACCAGCCATTATTAGCAGCAGGGACGCAGATGGGATTTTTGAGCTGGGGAGGACCAAGCTGTCAGCAAATGATTTCAACTCAGTAAGCTATTTTTGTGTAGTTTGGGCTTTACACTCAAGCAGTTATTTTTGTAATAACCTATGGGCCAATGGTTTGCACTAAGAAGCAATTGGATAACTCTTATTTGAAACCATGGATAAACAACAATGAACATTGTTAAACAAAGGCCTATCTCCACACTAGCCTTACATGATGAAACTGTTATTTGTCTGGAATACCAATAACCCACCAAAACTTCATGCCTTAAGCTAAATATTTCTTTTTTAACTTTTGTGTATGAACTTAGAAGAACAACAACAAATTTGCATAAATAAAGATAACGTGTTTATACTGTGAATGAAATTCACATTTTAAATGACAAAAGTAGCACTATTAGGAACTCTCTAGTGCAGCCAAACACATTAACTGTCTAGAAGGAGATTCAATGAAGGACCCCAAAACATCTCTCCTCCTTTCATTACCTTGAACGTACTGCTGGGCAATTTATTGTCTGTCCAGTCTGTCAAGCCTGTCTTGGTGAATATGGCATACAGCAAGGCACAGCTACCAGTTCCTCTTTAGGACCCTGGAGAGTGAGAGTTCGCCTTATGTTGTGTTCAATTGGAAGTTGTAACTTGGAGCTCTGATCAACGTAACCCCAAGGTTAAGTGCTGCCAGCACTTCCGAGCCTGACAGACGTACAAAAAAACATGTAACTACTGTTTACTTAAGTAGCAGATAGCATGAATTCTATGTCTGGTTGGTGAGATTTATCCAACTTTCAGAGTTGGAAACACGCCATTAGTCAAAACACACAAACGGCAGGCTCTCAGTGCGTGCTGCCGAGAGCACAGTAAAGCCCAGTCTTTACCGGTGATGTTTGTCCCCTTATGCTGGGAAAGTGGAGGGGTGGGGGTGGGGGGGGGGGGGGGGGGATCAGTGACACTATGAATCTGAGGGGGACATATCCCCCTGTCCCTAGTGCCATCTGCACGCATGATTAGCAGTCCCTAAGCAATTTCAAAAGGGAAAAACCAAATATTCCTGACATTAGAACCTGAAGTTATTGCTCGGTGAATGAATAAAGATAAACAGATTATGTTAGCAAATAGCCTACATTGTGCTCATTTGCTCTACCTACACCTCAAGGTTAAAAGGTGCATAGCATTAAGTGTCACCATCTTAAAGCACCATTATTCATTCAAGTGTGACCTGTTTAATGCAGTTTGCTCTTGTTTTGTGTCTGAACGTGAAGATGGGGTATTAGCTTTCTTCTCTCTCTGCTGTACAGAGCATTTTTTCTTATTCTCATCCTAACAAGGGACTGACAGAGGTTCCCAGAGCCACCTGAAATCTGATTGGCTACCCAACATCCTTAAGTTCCATACATTAAATGACAGGTACAGCAAAATGACCCAGTCACACAGTACTTTTCTTTATGTGGCTCCAGAGGAAAAAAGTTAAGACAACCTTCATACTGTATGTGCTATGACTCATGAGCAGTCTAAAGGCAAACTAAAAGCTTTCTCTGCATCATAAATGTTTCAGAGAACCATCTCTGAAATTTTTTTCAAGATAAAGAATACCATAAAAGAAGTGGTTATAGTTACCATTATATTACATTAACAGGCCCCGTCAAAATAACATCAGTCTGTCCATCATAATATCATAATAGATGACATCTGCTTATGATACATAGATTTTACTGCATCACCACTTCCATTGAAGGGGTATGATAGTGTTTATTATGTATTGTTTGATTGAGGTATGAATGTTATTATATGTCATGATAAAGTAAGTGCTGATAACTATTGTATGATCTTACAGCACTATAAGTGCTATATTAGCATATTAAGGATGTTGATAGTGTGTTGTATTGAATTATAGAGACAGGCTGCATAGAAAATTTTACATAAATGTTCATATTTGGGTTTAAACACCTGCAGCAGACACATAAAATCATATTTGAGTATTTACTCTATCACCACAACTGTCACATAGAATCACACAGGGCACATTGATGGATGTGTGAGGAGATTAGTGACCTGCTCGGTGGCTGATCTCAAAGAAGGCAAAGCTTTTATGATTAATTTCTTTTACTCTTTTGCATTTGATGTGCTCACTGCACTTGTTTATTTTTCTATCCTTTGTTTCTTACTTGCTTTACGTGCATGAACTCCACTCATACGAGCAGGGGCATAGGTAGATACAGCAACACACTCCCCCCAAAAATGCCTCTGTTAGTAAACGGTATCCATAAAGATATTTACAGGTAAGCGTTATTGTCCAAAGGCATTGCTGAGTATCCCCCACTCTGTGTCTGTGCTGCTTTCCCAGACTCATTTGTGGAGTTGGAGGGTCATTTAGTTGCGGCAGTGTCCTCTCAGAGCAACAAATGGCCTGATTTCTCCCACACCACTGTGCTGCTTGTGCTTGCTGTAATGGGAGTGTGTGCAGAGCTGCTTTGTCATGGTGCTGCTAAGCAAGCTTTGTGCTTTGTGTTGCTTTTCCATCTCTGCATTATGCAGTCATTTACAAGACACCCCAATAACTAATCGTAATACTTTACATCACTTCTGGCCCTTTCCCTTAACAAATCAGAATTCTTTTCTGATGGATGGTCTCCAATAAAGGGTGAGTTTGCAAGGCATGCTCTAAAACAGTGAAGGGCCACACGCAGTCCCCCTCCTCATATAAAATGGGCAGCAAGGCGATTTAAAAAAAAAAAAAAAAACAGAAACTGAAGATGAGGAAGACATGACACATACTGCCATAAAAATTATTGTTTGGTGCTGGTTTGGCGGAGTGGTAAGCAACCAGGCACAACCCATATACATACTTCTGTCGGCCTGGGTTCAAATCCAGCCTGTTGCCAGTTTGCAGAGTGTCTCCCCCTACTCTCTCTCACCCCCTTTCACAAACCTATCCACTGTCTCTCTCTCTCTCACCTCCTTTCACAAACCTATCCACTGTCTCTCTCTCTCTCCTATCAATAAAGGCACTAAGTAATCTTTAAAAAAAACAGATTTGTCATTTAATTATACTGAAACATCAGTGAATATTGTGGTCATTATATGAAAAGAAGAGAAGACTCTTGAATTTTGTGTTCATCTCATTAAATTAAACATTTCTATATGCATCTATTTTTAAAATATAAATATTTTTTACAAAGTCTGATGAAAGCGTAATATCCTGAATCCTTTGTGGAATCAATAGTAAAGCGTAGTTTACCTAGGGGTCATGGGGGTTTCCCTTCTTTGCCTCTGACAAACCCTCCAAATAGTAAGTATTTGTTTTTGTATGTGCCATTCCTGCCTCTGCTCTGACTAAATAAATTTCCTATGTGCGACAGTGGAAGCGTCTGCAAATAATAGCCGTTTCAAACAGGAATTTTGATGTGGAAGAAGTGCTTTTAATATTGCTCTAACAGATCAATAACAGCACTGTACAAAATGACATGCCCTTAACAGCAAGGAATGGCTAACATTGATATAAAACTGGCCAGAAGAGCTTTGCATCACACCCTGGAGCACAAAATTGACAGGATCAGCCTAAATAACCAAGATAATCTAATTCCCAGTACATGTCCCAGCTGAGAGACTGTCTCGACCACCTACCTAACCGTCCTGCCTAGGCCTCAGCAGAGGCTGGGTTGACCCATAATGCTTTATTCATGCTGTTCTGGTCCGTTTCAGTTGCTTACTTCCCGTTTAAAGTGAGGGGTCATTTGAAGACAAAGTGCACTCCATAAAGTGCATTTACTTATCAGTAAACCATTGTTTTTGTTTCATGAACTAATTTCATGTATTTGAAGGAGAAGCTGTTTGATAGTTGCACTGTCTGGCCCTTGTGGCAGACATCTAGCCAAGATTTCCAGAAGAACATGCAGGCGATATGCCTCGCCAAAGCAGGCATATTTCACTAATTTTTTTGTTTCAAGGCTAGTTGTTGTTAAGTCTGATTTGTTGTTTAGTTTAGTCTCTAATAAGTGTTAATTTATTATCCTTTTAAGCATTTGTTTATCAAGTCAGCAGCACCTTAATGTCACTGCCACTTTTACGACCTCTCTTGCATTATATGATTTTTTTTTTTTTTTCATACATTAACGCACACTTCCAACAAGTAAAATACTTAAAAAAAAACTTTTATTGCTGGGCCTAAATTTATAGAGAATAAATGGGTGAATAACCTTGTAATACCTCAAATGTCTTCAAGATTTTTTTTTTTTTTTAGCAAAAAGTGTGGTAAACTTTTCGTACTGCAACAAGAGATGGCTTGTGTCAAACATCACAACCAAGCCACAGTGCCAGACACATGTTTATTGTTGTTATGGAGCCACTGGATGTTCATGTAAACAACTGTTGCATAAGTAAGCAGCAACTGCGGCTGAAAGCTGCCGTACTCTGTATCTTATTCATCTTTGTTACTTCATACTTTGGTATAGACCACATCTGTTCTCTGCCACTGGCTGCACATTATGTCACCAGAACTATTCCCTGTAATGTGTAATGTCACTCTTTTGTTTCTACACCCCTGACCCCCGTAATGTTGTTGTCAAATCAGTCATTTCCAAGTCAAGGAAAGAAGTGCTGTCAGCTCTGCGTGCCTCTGAGGCAGTTGCTGTTGCTAACTGAGGTCCATCTGAGAAAAACTGCACACCATAAACTGAAATTTACTTAATAATGATCAAGTGCTTTTATTCCGTGGATGATTTTCTTATAATGAGAAAAAAATATTGCCAAAAGTGGCCATCTTATGCACAAGAGCAAGCAATGCATCCTTCTGTACAGCAAAATGTAGCTGCAAATTTGTCACAGATTTCTAGACAACACATCTCCCTCCTTCAGTATATGGCCCAAAGACTGCAATAAAGACATGTCATGTGCCAAAAATTTACAAAAAGTGATGAAATGGTCATAACAATGTACATAACATGTGAGTAAAGGGGCTAAAACTTATGCCAAGGATATAAACCACCAGCGGCTCTAATCGTCTTTGTGGCTCTTCTATACATTGGACAGATAATAGTAGCTTGGTTTCCTCGACACGTGCCGCCTGGATGGCTTTATATCTGTAGATTGTGTTATATAATCTGCATTACATGTAATCTCCTCCATATGTGTGTGAGGTCAGTCCACAGGGAGGGCATGAGGAACCATTTCTACTCTTACATAATGAATTTCTCACTCTGAGGTCACAGACAGCATGCACTTCATCTGTTTCCGCTGACCACCAGCATAAAGAAAAACTGAACTTTATGTTGCAGCGCCATGTCACAATGTGATCGTTGCGTCTTTGTGTCTCCTGCTTTTTTCCATTGTTTGTTTCATTCTTTGTTTCTCCCCCTTTATTCATGTATTAATTTTCTGTTTATTTCTGTCGGTTGCATGTATCATCTTTCTTTTCCTTTGCTTTCCTTTTGCACACGGGGCTTTCCTCCAACTGTTCGGGGTGTGGTTCTGGTACACAGCTCCACCCTCCCTGCATGCCTAAAGGGCAAGCCTCCTCTCAGGCCAGATGGGGGCGGCTCCATGCCTCGTAGCATCCTCACACACCGTGTGCTCAGGTTCACTGATGAGGTCACAGTTAGGTAAGAACTCAACATGTTCTGACTTCCTCTGGCTACTCCCTCCACCTAGAGATGCAAATTATTCTTCCTTATTTTGGATGACAACCCAAACAGAAGCTAAAAGATGCACATGTGGATAAATTGAGTCATAAAGGGACACACAAAGGAAAAAATCTGTAACAAATGAAGTCAGTTATTAATCATGGTAGGGCTGCCAAGTCGAGCACTCACATCCATAAGCATTGGTTACAATTATGCAACCAATGCAACCACACTGTGATATACAAAATAATACAGCAGTATTTATACGGTAAAAAAAAGAAGAAAATAACGAAAACAAAAAACAGATTAACTATTTAGTGTGTACACATTATTTAGCTTCTCTGCTAATCAATACTTATTTCAGTCCTCTTCTATTCCTTCATTAGTGATTTTCTTAATCTCGTCATATTGTTACAGCATTAATTGTTTCCTTTTTTTTTTTTTTACTAGATTCAATGTGCATATCCCTTGTTTTTCATTGCTAGAATAAAATAAGACTGCCCCATATTTTCAAAAGTACTTAAAAAATGATTAAATCAAATGTAAAGCAATTGAAATTAGAGCAACTCTTTCATGTTTTGTTTTTACACTTTTCACAATATTTTTTATTTGTATCCATCTTCATTTTTTACGTATTTTCATTTTTAATTGTTGCAGCAAATATTCTTCCATTATTACTTTACCCTGTGTTTGTTTTCAAAAGAAGGCATTAATTCCTCATCATTTCTGATGTAACCCAAATGACTCCTCCTGGCAGTGCATTAAACACACTCCGCTCTTTAAGCCCTTGTTGCTGTCGTCCATGTGAGCTCGGCTTTTTGTCCTGAAAACACGAAGTGCAGTGTCATGCGATGGCGCCCAGCCAACCATCTGTTGAAACAAACCGTTGTCACAGAGCCGCATGATGTGACAAACATGCAGCTGTGAGCCTCCTCCTCTTCCTCCTCCCCCACTCCTCACCAGCTCACCCCCCTCCTCACTCACTTACAAGCAGTCCCTGCACCCACTTAGACCTGGTTCCCATGGCAACCCACCAACCTCCCATCTGAGTGGTCTCGCAGTGTATGGCCGCGAGGAATGACTGCCTATGATAAATGGAGATACAGAATCAGAGCCATTACATGTTTCTGTACCGTCTGATGCATTTTCTTCTCCTCCTCTCTCCCACCTTCTCTCTTTTTCTTCCCTAAACCACACATCCTCCTCCTCTCTCTCGCTTCCTTTTGTTTTCTTTTGTCTAACCTACTCATCACACTTTATTCTCAATCCCCCCCTCTCATGCCTGGATCCTCTGTCCTTGTACATCTTGTCTCCATCTCTGGTTCCCTCTCTTCTGTCTCTCTTTCTCTCTGCTGCCATGTTGTGGCAATGCAGTGACCTGCAGCCGTCGTTGGACAGGGTGAGGAGTGCGAGCACCACCTGCCTCAGACCAGACACCAACTTTCACTCCTCTGACAGAGACAGGTATTGAATTAGCAGACACACAATGCTGCACATACTAAATATAGCTCAACATTCTGTTATCAGTATTTAAAGCATAAAGCAGAACAGAAAAAAAAGGATTGATTCTCAACTTGCAAAGCCTCAGGACTCATCAGCACCTCCACAATGAGAACTCACCACTCAAATTTCCAAACAGTTTCAACCATTAACTAATCCAAAACCCCTTTAGCATCATTAGAAATATGAGTTTTAGGTTTGTTTTACAACTGAAGACTGTGTTATCCACTTAACTCAGTGAAAAAAATATTGAAAACCAATTTACATATGCACAAACCCTGTTTTTACCTGCAGGGAGTGCATATGTGAACCAAAGAGCTGGACTTTACCCTGACAAATTTTGTCTTGACCTCTTTGCAAATTTCCCCTCCCCCTTCCCCTATTATAGATAAGCAAATGTGGGTAAATCATCCTGTTGTGAGGGACAAGTGTTCAAAAACAAATCAGAAAACTAACTCAGCAAATAGATTACAAATTCAAGATTTCTGGGTAACATTTATGAGATTGGTTTAGGTCTATAAAGTTTTAAAACTATCAAAAACTAGGAGCATTAACCTCCTCAAATGCGTTTCTGGCATTATTAGCTGAATTATTACCAAAAATATATACGGTTAAATACGCTGCAAATACAAGATAATTGATGTTCAAACTAAACAAACTAAACTTGTTGTTTACCCTTTTTTTTGGCAAATATTCACTCATTTTGCATTTGACGCCTGCAACACATTCCAAAAAGGCCAGGAAAGGGGGGGAAAAAAGACCGAGTAAGGTGAGAAAAGTTCAGAAACACCTGTTTGGAACATTTCACAGGTGAACAAGTGAATTGGAAACAGATGAGTGTCATGATTGGATATAAAAGGAGCATCTCCAAAAGGCTCAGTCCTTCACAAGCAAGGGTAGGGTGAGGTACACCACTTTGGAAACAGCTGTGTGAGCAAAATATTCGAACAGTTTAAGAACAGTGTTTCTCAATGCCACTTGCAAGGAATTTGAAGATTTCATCATCTACAGTCCATAATATCATCAAAAGATTCAGAGAATCAAAAGAAATCTCTGCACGTAAGCAGCAAGGCCAATGCCTATGACCTTCGATCCCTCAGGTAGCATTACATTAAGAAACAACATCATTCTGTAAGGGATAGTACCTCGTGGTCTCAGGAACACTTCAGAAAACCATTGTCAGTTAACACAGTTTGTCTCGCCATATATTAAGAACAAGAAGCAATGCCGGCTTCTATGGGCTCGAGCGGCTGTGGTCTGACGAGTCCACATTTCAAATTGTTTTGTATCCTCCAGGCTAAGGAGAAAGACGGCGCATACAGATTGTTAATTGTAGTTGATGTTATGGGGTTGTTTTTCGTGCCCATGGCATGGATAACTGGCATGGCATGAATAACTTGCACATCTGTGAAGACGCCATTAATGCTGAAAGGTGCATACAGGTTTTGGAGCAACATATGCTGCCATCCAAGCAACATCTTTTTCAGGAACATCTCTGCTTGTTTCAGAAAGACAATGACAAGCCACGTGTTGCAATAGTGAGGCTTTGGGTGCAGGTACTATACTGGCCTGCCTGCAGTCCAGACCTGTCTCCCATTTAACAAAAGTGGCACATTATGAAGTGCAAAAGATGAAAATGGCACCTGAAGCGTTACATAAAGTAAGAATGGGAAAGACTTCCACCTACAAAACTTCAACAATTAGTGTCCTCAGTTCCCAAACCCTTACTGAGTGTTGTCTAATAGACGGGTGGTGTAACATAGCAGTAAACATGCCGATTTAACATCTTTTTTTGGAATGTGTTGCAAGAATTAGGTTAAAAATGAGTGAATATTTGCAAAAAACAATGAAGTTTAACAGTTTGGTCATTAAATATCTCATCTTTGTAGTGTTTTCAGTTTAATACAGGTTGAAAATAATTTACAAGTCATTGCATTCTGTTTTTATTTTTGGGAGATTGGTTTTCCACAGTCTCCCAACTTCATTGAAATAAAGGTTTGTACTGTAGACTTTCAGATGATGGAACTAAATTGCTAGGATGCTGATCATTTTTGAAGGACCAGGCCTCATTTACTTTACCACTCTGAGTCTGTTAAAGCAGTCAGAATATAAATGTCTATTGATACTTTGTCATAACTGTTGACAGGACAATCCTGGTTGGTCCCTGTTTTCACTAAAGTCCTCTCCTGGTGTTTCTGCTGGTGCTCCTCCCCACACTCTCCCACTCCTCCCTTCTAGGTGCTCCAACTCATTGCCCCAAAAGACTCCCCCCAGCCCCAGGATCTTAGTAGAACATGTGGCCTCAGAGGAAGATAGGTATACCGGGCTTTTCCTGCTGCCCCTCTCCCTCTCAAACCTCTGTCCCCCTGCTTTAAGCTTGAACCTGTAGTTCAGCATTCCTCCTGTAGTGTAGATGAAGCTGTTGTCTCTATTCCCTTTTTTCCTGTAAATATTTGTGGTCTAATTCTGTGTAATCCCTCCTTTATTCTCTCGCACCTGCTCATTCTGCTGAGCTGCTCTAAATTTCCCAACTTCTCTGGCTTCAAAGTATTTTCTTTAACGTTCATGGTGGTGTGAAAAAGACCATGCAATTGTCCATTATATTGCTTTTTAAAACCACAAAACCAAACCAAAGCCTTGCTTTAAATCTTTGACTTTACATCACATCAATCAATGTTTAGTTTTCATTCTGTGGGTCGTCATTCTCCATTTTGTGTTTGTTTTTCTTTTCTCTCTTCGTGGCTACCGTTCACCCAAACAGGCAGTGTAGCAATTCATCAAGTGTAAACTGTCAGAGAGGCAGCAGAAAGAGTCTGGAGGGGGACAGGTAAGCTCATTCATTCACTCACTCATTCATAAACTCATGCATTATGTTTTTAATATCCTCTCTTAATGTCCTCTCACTTTCTAACTCTAGAGGGATGATAACTGACTGTCAGTGACTGATGGTCAGAGGTGGAATATTGATATTTTTCTTTTTTATTTCCAAGTACCTTCTTGTGCAGAGCCTGAATGTGAGCTCAAAAAAAGAGGAACATTAACAGGGATAACACATCAAGGACAAAAACTGTACAAGTTCTTTAAGATTGTGTAATCACATATGCACATTCAAAATTCACTTTGTAGATTTAGTAGTGGTTTGCTGATATTATTAATTTTTCTACCAGATTAATTTCATCTTAAACAGCAGAGGTCATGAACTACATTTGGACAGGGGCCGTTTTTTTGCTTGACATATGTTACAGGGGCCAAATTTTAAAAGTAAGAAGTGCTCCAAGATCACAAACCTCTGCCAAGGCATTTCCAACATTGTCGAGCGACTTATTGTCAAAAATGTGGTCCGTCTCGCACTGTTAACAAACCCTTGGAAAAAATTCCTAGATCCACTTTTAGATTTAGATCATCACCAAAATCTAGTCACTTTTTCCTTGTGACAGGACCAACACTTCTGGAAAATTTCATCAAAATCTATATCTATATCTAACATAACACAGCGCAAATACAAGTAACATCACAAGCAACATAACTGTGGTAAGTCTGCTATCAAGCACCATTTTATCTCCTGAACGTCACTGACATATGGCCAGTATTACACATGTACTGAAAAATAGACAGAAGAACTTTTGCTGAAGTGACACAGTCAAGGTCACAATGTCAGTTTTTTTTTTTTTAGCTCATCGCTTTGTCTCTATTTATCTTTGTTTTAATTTCTTTGTTTTGATATCTTGTGGTTTCATTGATTCTCTTGATAACTGTTTTATTCTGACATGTTTTTCTCTCCACTTTGTCAATGTGTTCTGATGTAATGTGTGGAGCACTTCGAACTAAATTGTTGCTGAAGGTTCAATACAAATAAACTTGCCCGACCTTAAAAGGCTGGCATGGGCAAAAACTTGTCCAACACATTATAGCCATGCAAGGTTGCTGTGCATGGGGGCTGTCTGACTGGTAGGTCCAATAAGAGATCCATCAAAGGATCCAATTTAATACATTTAGCCCACTTATGAGAGGTGTAGAGACATTGTACATTTGCTGGCCAGCTAGGAAGTAAGTATTGTTATAATTGCTGAAAGTAGTAAAAAGAAAAGTTAGATGAAGAAAGAAGCAAAAGAAGAAAAAAATCTTGAAATCTTTAATATCCTTCTCTTAAAGACCACTTTCCCCAGTTGATCACTACTTTTATTATTTTTGAAGTGTTAAAGATGAAAGCAAACATTCATTACTGGGCTATGAAGTAACCACTACTAATCCTCCAACTTGTCAGCTCTGTCCTCTTCTAAAGAAGACATTTTTTTTAATGTGTGACCTTTTCAGGGTGAAGGTCATGGCTGTGAACGTTGTAAGTCTAGCAGTGTTTTTCAAAGACAATCAAAAATCAACACCCCCAACAATCTCTGTAGTCAAAATCAAGTAATTTTAAGACATGAAAAAGCTTAAAAAATTCACATGTGGGGCATTTCTAAATACATTTTGATTTACAAAAAAATAATATTCTTATAATTGTATATACCACAGAACATATTTTGGGCATCAGAAATGTAATTTTTAAATGCTGTCAGATTTTTCTGTTTTAACCTACAGGTGTCAAAGCTGAGAGGGTGACTGTGTTATCTCATGACTTTAAGCCCTCTGTATCTGTAATTAGTTAACACTGGCTTGTATCTATCTGTGAGTGTATGATAGGTTAAGACATTGTAGTGATTTGTATCCACTGTTTGCATTTTCTTGTCCTAATGGAAGTCTTGAAAGTCAGAACAGAAGCTCAAAATGGAGATTTTCTTCATATCATTTAATTTGTCTGTTTTTATAAGTTTTATTTCATTTCCTTTTTATTTGCTGATGGCAGTCGAATCCAGCCCACCTCAATCCTGAGGGGCAGTAGGGGGAGAGGGGGCCCCCTCAGGCCGTTTGAGCAGACGGCTCTGGCTGGGTCGTGCCCAAACTCACCACGTGTAGACAGGTGCATGCTACAGCCGGAAATAAACCTCTCCTCTCCTGATTTCCTTTATTTCTTCATGTGTGGTGCAATAATGTATGCCCAACTACCACAACAATACTTAACTGTATACATGTATCATTATTTTATCATATTACTGTTATATGTAGGATTGATGACATACCGTGCCTGCTGTCTGGTGCCTTTTCCTTCTTTTTTCCTGAAGATCTCTCCAAACATGTTGTTTAACCCTTTAAAACCAGCCATAAGTGTTTGCCTTTGCTCTCCAGTTTCTGGCTTTACTAAAGTTTAAATATGAAGATAAAGCTGCAGCTATATTAATGACATTTGTTCTATTTTCTGTCTTCTTGTGTCTCCATGTTCATGTCTATCAGAGCTTACCCTCATGGCAGCCCCTCTCCGACGGGAACGCCCTCATCAGGTCGCAGGGGTCGACAGCTGCCTCAGCTCCCAGCAAAGAGCAGCAGCATTGAGCAAGGTAAGAGTTTGGAGGACTTGTTTTGGTGGGTGGGGGCCCAGAAATGAGACATTCCCACTATGTGGCATTACCTCAGCTCATCTCCTGCTATAATTGATTTTCCATCAGGAATCCTACATGATTCCTGGAACACTTGGTTCCAAGCAAGCTAAGCCAATTCTTGTCACTGTGGACCACTTAAAGCTCAGAGAGAGTGGTCAGAGGAGCATCATAAGTGGGATGTCTAACAACCAAGTTTAGACCTCCCTTGCTGTCTGCTCTATTGTTGTGTGACTTTCAAACTCTCCACTTCTCTGATCTCAGTTTCGTCTTACTGCTACATTCTGGGGTAAAACTGTCTGTTGTTGTAACTAAAAGCCACAGAGGATCAGCCACTATTTACTAAATGTGCTCCAATGTTGTTTAACAGAAAGTAATGGCAGCCACAGTATAGGTCCTATCGTGAAGTGCAGGTGTCTTCCCTCATTTCCACCTGACGCAGGTACCATTAATATGCTGTGCACTCACGCTGCTGAAATAGCAATTCATGTGCTCCTCCTTTGCACCCAGGGGTGTGTTTGTCTGAAAATGAGGAGTGGTTAGGCACAATGCTGGTGTGTTCCTACCTCAAGGATGCTGAAAAATGACTGCTCTTCAACCCGCCTCATACTGGTCTAAAGTCTCAAGTATGTGGCGCAGAGTGTTTCTGTTATTTTGAGGACATCAGAAAAATTGGCACAAATCCACAAGATCAAAACATGCACTCAAATGAGCTTGTTTCATGGATTGCACAGTAGCACATCTCTACTGTTAAACATCAGAGTATAGCTTAATTAATCAAAAATGTTATGAATGTCTCAGATTTTGATTTGATGACTGAATCGAAAAAGTTCATCCGATCATATAAATCTAACAACGGGGATGAGTTAAAAGCTTTCTTTTTGGCTTTTAATACAGACTATTTTCTATCCACGAAAAGTATACATATTATACAGTTAAAAACTATACAAAAGAACACAATGCACAGCTATGAAATACACACTATAGTGCCCATGGTGAAAACAGTGCAATCCAGAAAAATCAAAACAGCATTTATTACAAATTCTTCAGATCTAAATAAGATACAACATAAGTCAGGGAAAAGAAAAAATATATAAAGAAATAAAAACACCATGATGCTGATACACAACCTGAACAACATTAAGAATCATTATTCAGAGTTGTGATCATTACCAAGCATTACCTTGTTTCATGCAGGAGAGACTTACAGATCCTTGGCTGCATCCAATGTTTAGATATTCTATATTTTTGCTGGGTTAGCTAGAAAATACTGTGGTTTAATTTCTAGAAAGATTTAGCTGACAGTCAATCATGAGCATAGAATGTAGTTTTTATTTTTATTGTACATTCTCTACCTGTAAGAAAGGTATATCTGGCCCTTAGCTACATTAAGAAAATGTCAGTCTTCCCCTCCCTGCTTCTTTCATGGGGGCACCAACTTATTAAAGTGCAGATCCTGCTCCATCTAGTGTTAGAAACCAGAAGCTACATCCTCAGTATCCTCCTGGAGTGACTTACATGACAAACACATTACATTCGACTTATCTTTCACATTTTTTATCTTTATTTTTTTTGTTTGTTTTTTATATTTCTTAATGTTTTATGTCAGTTGTCTTTGCTTTTTTTTAACTGAGTGCCCTTTTAATGACTTTCTTAACTTTACCTTGTGTGGGGATTGTGGATTTACAGGGTTTGGTCTTGTTTTTCCATTTGTTCTTTTTATTTAGCTGCTTGTTTAACCTACAGCATTTAGAGCTTTTTATTTTGTATGATAGTGCATCACAAGTACAGTCTGATTGATGGATGGATAAATGATGATTGATTGGTTGATTATGTCTCTTTTTTCTCAGCTCTTGCAGTAGAGGAGCGAGCCCGACAGCTGCAGATGAAAGTACATCCCTACCGGCCTTCAGCCTCCCACGATTCCGAGATCGACGTAAAGACCAAACGAGAGGTCAGGATTTATTCTGACCTTTCCTAAAGCTTCTGCACGTAATGAATAAAAAATATCATATGTCTCTCCCTCCCCAACCTGTATTTTTTCTTTCTGTAGATGTACGCAGAGCAGCGGCGTAGCAGCGATAACATGTCAGCTAGATCTTCAGAAAGTGATATTAGTGATATGTCAGCCCTCTCCCGTGCCAGCAGTGCCTCCCGCCTCAGTAGCACCAGCTACATGTCCATCCAATCAGAGCGACCCGGTGGACGACTCAGGTCAGTTTGCTACAAGTTTTCTGTCATCTTTTTAGTTTACTCTTGGCTCTTTAGATCAGTGTTTCTTAACTGGTGGTTCAGCATATTTGCTCAGCTTAAGTTGTGGGAAAGATTTTAGGTAGAGGTTTTTATCCTGAATGATTTTCAAAATTTAACAGATTTTTTTGAAAAGCAAGTTTTCATCCACTGCTGTTACTGTTGTCTACGTAATTTGGTTGAAAGTATCGAACTTAACTACGTTCCACATAACTTCTGTTAATAAAAAACAAAATGAAACGCTAAACAGGCTTTCCACACAAAATGTGCACATGCCTATCTTCGTGATGCTGATGTGGTATAAATCATAAACATTTTGGTTCTGTCCTTCTCTTTAATTAGGTGTTTTGTTCTATATACAAGGTTCAAACTGCCTAATTTTTTCTTTTGTACAAAATTAATAAGTCTTTCAGAAATTTGGGTTCTGTTTTCCTGACACGGAGGTACTAATGTGGCCTGAGGCTGAACCAGTTGAGAACCACTGCTGCTTTAGATGGAGTTTATAGTTCTTATTTGCATGCTAATCTGCATTTGTCCTTTTTTTTATTTCTGCATGCCAACACCTGCACGGTCCTCTTCTTCTGCATGCTCTGTCTCTACTTTCTTCACAAACACACTCACATGCGCAAACACACACAAACACACATATACAACAAATGGTGGGAAATCAAACACACTGGGCTCAGATCTAAGTCATTAGAGGAAGACAAGAAAGACAGGAGGATCTCATGGGGGGTGAATGGAGAGGAGGAAAGGAGGAGGTCAGCTGGAAAGAGACGGTTCTCTGCAGAGTTGAAACGCAGGAGACACACTGTAGCTGGAGACACGAGGGAGTCCAGGTAAAGATCAATAAACCCAGAATGGTGAAATCACTGATGATGGCAGAACATCCATCTTCTTACCAGACAACCAAGAAAGAAAATCCCTAAATCCCAACTCGTTTAAGAAAACTGCCCAAGAAGGAAAACTTTTAATGGGAGCAGTTAAAGACTATCCGTTATTGATCCCCAAAGGGAAGTCAGTTTACTGAGCCTGAAATCACCAGAGGACAATCATGGGTCAGCTTAAACTTCAACAAGGACACTTGAATAGACAGTTATTCAATTACAGGTAACTTCTAATCAAAACAGTCACATAACATAATGACTTTAAGGGTCGTAGGGGGTCAAGAGGGTTTTCTCTTCTATTTCAATAGAAATGAACCCCAAGGTTTACAGTAGTCAAAATAAACAGTGAATAACTTAAGCAACAGAAGACACAACTGATAGCAGAGAGTAACCATGATCTATCTCAAATAAGCAGCATGAAACTTGATTTAGATACAGAAACAGAACAGCAGCTTTTCCTACCAGGCACAATTTTAATGTGAAGCAGTCTTTGTCATAACACCCAGTGTTTCCATGGTAACAATAACCACTATGTGTTTCATCATGGCAGATAAGACTCATCCTGTTACATCTTTAAAAACTGATGATTAATCTGGCTTTAAAAATATTTGTAGTAAATATTTGAAGTAATGATAGTAATGAACTGCAGAAAAAATATCATTTAGGCCACTAACGTTTATAGGATATAAAAACAAATTCCAAATTCACTAGTGCTGTCAAAGTTAACATAGTAAAAGGTGTTAAATTCATAGTACTCTTAATGCCAGTAACTTTTTTGACCTACTATTAACACACGCACATTGAATATTGAACTTCGGCCCACCAGTACTTCAGGAACTCAGAAAGGGAGGCAGCAGTAATGTCAAGAATAACCCACAGAATTTATGAAATAAGGTTGTCTCATATATAACAGGACCAGTTTAAAAGAATTACCTAATCCTCCCCTTCACAATACTTAAGTTTCTGGATTTACTGTCGTTGTGACTTGAGCTACAACAGGAGCCTGTGGAGTGTCACAGTGGTAACTGACCGAGCAGAGAGCCCCCCTCTCCACACCCAAAGGACCTATTTACAAACATGTATCTGCTATTTACTGTGCCTGTGGTCCAACACTGAAGTAAAGTAAGGACCTTTGTACTCTCTTGCTTTGAAGTAAAAAGAGACCCCTTTTTCTCGATCATTAAGCTAATATTGCTAACTGTAAGAGGTTCCCTTTTTGCCTTTCAAATAAAAGCCCCCCTTCCATGGTTGTGCTCCTAGCTACGTCCCTTTCATTATGCACAACCAATCTACTGTGGTTGTGTGCCTTTAGCTTCCATTAGCATTAGCCAATTTAAGAGCCACAAACCACAAGTCCCTTCATATAATTAACATTACCTGTACAATCTAAACAACAACTAAAGTTAATTGAGATATAACAAGCACATGTACTTTAGTTGAGGATCCAATAAGAGCACTGTCCCTGATCTGTGCCTGGAAAAAGTGTCCAGAAAGTAGGTGTCCCTGCTAGATTTTCCAAAGGGTTAATACAAAGCAAGGAGGGGGCACAGATGTCTAATGATCTTTCATGTAGCTTCAGTAATAAGATGTTGACAGGTCATCACATTTTTTTGCGTCAGTGACACAAAAATAAATTTTACACACTGCAGCTTTAAAAGTGAACTTTACTGGATAACTTAAATAGAAACATCAATTAAAGGGGACCTCCTGTGAAGTGTAAAATCTGTCACATCAACAAAGGATCATTGGACATCACTGAGTCATTTGTACTTGAACTTTTGCACACTTTTGAAAGAACAGCACCATCAAATAATGTCTTTAACAAAGTAAGAATTTTGAAGCTGCCTCCTACGTCTAAGGCAGTGTCTCAGATCATATTTATGTTTCATTGGAGCACCAATTTAAATTCCATTTATCTGATTGATGTAACCATGAACTAGTGAGAATTGAAGTAGTTTGTCAATACCCACTCAGCCATGAAACAAAACAAAAAATCACTAATATTCTAAAAGTGCATTTAAATATTAGATGCAATAAAAATTGAACTAACTGTCAAAAGTTAGAGATCTATTCATTGTTAAGAATTTAATTATTTGACAGCCCTTAAATTTGAAAAAAAAAAAAAAAATCATGAAATTTAAATTTCACATAAAATAAGGCTTATCCCTTTGCTGCTAGGTATACAAGTACTGGAGAGTGAAACTACAGTAAGGGGTCAAGAGGACTGTTTTTTGTGTGACTGTGACTCCCTAAAATATTACAAGCCAGGGATGATCATGAAACCCACAGACTGTGACCTTTAAAATCCAATATTTTGCCAATTTATCCTTGAATCAGAATAAAGAAGTTTGAAGAAAATCCCTCTAATCTTTCTGAAGATATTGTAACTTTGACCTTGACATATGGCCTTCAAAACCCCATCCGTTTTTCATTTAGCCACAGTGGACATGTGTGCAAAGTTTGACAGCGAGCCCTCAAATAGCTTTTGAGGTGTCTTGTTAAAAATATATATGGGAAGACAATGAGGCTTCAGGACCTTGACCTTTGACCTATGACCTCTAAAATGTAATAAATCCATCCTCAATTAGAGATAATATTTTCAGAGATTAAAGGGATTCCCCTTAAGGATCCTATTGATTACATGTCCATAAATAAAACATTTGTGTAAGGTTCTCAGACTTTAACATTTGACCTATGACCTTCAGTTTGCCATTGAATCAGAAGGAATATTTGTGCAAAGCTTGTCGAGAAACCCTAACAGTGCTCTTGAGAACTAGTGTTCTCAAGAATTGCCCAGACGGCAGAATTTACAGACGGACAGACTCACAACCTTAAAACATTGTACCTTCTGCAAAAGCGAAGGTAAACAAAAAAATCAAATCCAGCTTAGCTTTATTACATTGGTATTAAATATGAAACAATAAACAAAGAAAAAGAAAACATCATGTGTATGCACATGCTCTGAATCAGACTCCAATGCACACACATGCACACACACACACACAGGGTACAGTAGCTGAAAGGGACAAACGACCCAATCCCAGCGGTCCTCAGCGGGCCAGCTGGTGATGATGAACTGCAGCTTATTAGCCACTAATGCATCGCGGTCTGGAGAGGAAGAGAAAGAGCCGCCTCCTTTATGGCCTTACCATGGATCAATTCAAACACAGCGTTATGAAAGCACAACCCTGTAGCCTCTGGCACACTTTCTAACAATAGAGATGATATATGGAGAAAAATTTGCTCTCAAGATTTTGGTTACTTTTAACTAATTAAAATGCTTTAATTTTTTATCCTTCAATCACTATCACATAAAAGACCCCAAATCATCAACAAGGCATACCCAGTTTTATCTGCATTTCAGTGTCAGCAGATTATCATTAATGTTATTAATCTATGTCTGCTGAAATGAAAATGTATTTACTCCCAGTGTTTAATCCAAGCATTAAGCATTAAAATCTGTATTTTATGGGTATTTATACGATATATCTGCAACAGGCCTGCTGAACAATGAACAAAGTAGTTCAATGAAGGAAAGAAAAAAAACAGGACACCAGTGTTATTTTTGTGTTTTTTCTTTTTACAGCTGTAATAAAAGAAAAAAAATCTTTTACTGCATTTATGTACTACTGCTTGGTTTAAGTTGTTGCTTAAAATGTGTATCATAACAAATTGATCCATTTATAAAAGAGACCACACCAAGATAAAAGATTCATTTTAAAGCGACTACAAGCTATGTATAATTTTAACAAGTAGTCCAATCTCAAGGGTATTAGCTAAAATATTTGCTCATTTAAATAATGACATCTAATGACAAGAGCAACATCATTTCAAGCCTCAAAATTCACACATTAACCATTTTTACTTTATTTTGCACCTTAAATGAGATTGTTTGCCATTTTGTTATATCATGTCCTTTTTTCTGTGCCTGTGTTTGTGTATCTGTGTGTTTGTGTATTCACCTCTGCCTGCTCAGATCCCTTCTTGCACGCATTCTGTGCTGTGACTGCCCGGACCCCCTCCCTCCTACAGACCTGGACCCTCCTCTCCAACTCTCCCCTCCCTCCACTGCACGCCCATCCCTCACTCCCCTGCAGGGGGCAGAGGAGAGATCTCAAACCACCCTCCCTCTTCCTCCTTGTTCCCTGGCTCCCTCAGGCCCCTGGTCTGTGGCTGTGAGGGGTCCACAGGGAGTGGAGACTATGACAGAAAGAGGCAGTATAGCTGGGCTGTCCTGCAGCACTTTGACCCAGTCTGAGGGGACGGACATGCGCCGTCTTCTCCAAGTCCCTAGGAGGCAGCAGAGAGGACTGTCTGGCTTTTGCCTAAATGTAGTGGCTCGGTTCAGAAGAATCAACTTGAATACTTAATTTGATTATTTCAGTTTGTGCTGTTTTTTGATGTTGTTCTAATTTTTATCAAATGATCAAATTTGCATTCCTTGTCCAGGAACTAGAAAATAAGGCAAGGCAACTTAATGATGGAGCACTATTCATACAAACAAAAATTTAAAGCAGTTTGTAAGTGTAAATGAAGAAGCAAAATGACACTAGAAGCATTAAAAGACATGGAACTGAACAAATATTAGGAATCCTGTTGATTTATTAAAATTCTTTTAAAATCTTATTTGCTAGGGGTCTTACATTTTGAATGGCCTGCAATTAAGATCATATCATCAAGTCTATGCTGAGCCTTCTAAAAAACACCATAAACTTTGGAAGAAATGTCAAGTGTGAAAATTAAGTATTAATAAGTTCTCTGCCTGTACAAGTGTGAACACTGTTTAATTTCTGCAACTTCACTCTTATATCTGGAGAACAATGCAAGTATCAAATAATCAAATTAATACTGAGCACTCTAGCTTGTTCCATTGTTTAGTAGATTAACAGTCTTGAACAAATCAGCATTTTGGCACTTAATGGAAAAATGTGATATAAATATATCACATCCATGTTGCTTACCATTTGTTTGAAAGCACAAGACAAGGTCTTTATTTCCTGTTTGGTTTTTATAAATTAACCTAGACTAGAAGCTGGACCTGCTTGATTCACAGTCATGTTAATCTTGCCAAGCTTCAATCTACAACGACTGTGAGTGGCCCCAAGCAGTACAACAAAATCAGAGTCCTTTCAATCAAGAAGAGGTGGGAGCAATGAGCATGACAACAGCAGGAAGTGACTGTTCGTGCAGATCAGCATTGATGCTCACAGCTTCAGTAGCAGTTTGATCAGATCTGGCCCACATTTTTATCAAATGAAAACAAACACTGAAAGCACCCTCAATAGAAAGAATATTTTCACTCCACTTCTGACATGTTTTGCCAACAGCTTGTTCTATGTAGTGGTGTAGATTTTGTATTTTAAATCACGGCAGTAGCGCCGGCCTACTACATTATCTGATTGGCCTAATGAATGATCGATAGAGCAATTGTCCAATCACCTGCCGGATATGCCTACGAAAGGTTGTGCCCATTCCCAAACTGTTTCTATCGGGCTGTTTCCAGATGGACTAGTGAAATTTATTGCACAGTTCATCTGGTGTGTCAGGTTATAAATGTCTTTAAAAAAAGTGGACATGAGCTCTGAAACATAAAACACAGAATTTTAAGAGATAGTAAAGAACAGTATGTTAAAGGTAACATATCATGCTGTTTTCCTTGTCATTATGCCAATCTGGGATGCATTTGGAGTACTTCTGTATGATTTGCAGGTCATAAAGCTCCTTCTTCGCCTCACAATCGCGTTTACAAAAGCCTCTCTCTAGCCGCTTTTCAGGCTCTCCCTCAAAACGCTCGGATTCAGACAGAGTACACGTGAGAACCGAGACCTCACATGTGCTCCGTCCTCTGATTGGCCAGTTCTGTGAGGGCTGAGCCGGAGACGGAGCGGAGGGGGTGCCGAGGCCGAGCGGAGGGGTGACATACGGAAGTGACTTATTTACTAGCCCCGGCTGTCCGGGGATCGTTGTATTGACTTTGCAGTTAACATTAAAATTTTGTTTGGCCTTTATTACATGATTAAAATGGCTACTTAAGAGATTCGCCGATCGATCATGCACATCTCCATGAATACAGAGGAGTTTTTAAGTAGAAAAAAGCCCACATTAGTTATGTGATTACACACAACAGTGAGTCAAACTGCTAACAATAGCTTCCCATTACTCTCAGCAGCTAAGAGGGATGTGCAGACCTTTTCAAAGACATGTTCATCATAATAATTAAAAGATACATACTTAAGTAACAAAGGATGAAGCGCCGTTTGTGAGTTCTGCTTTTCTGTGCAACTGTGTGGTCGTAAGAGAGCCCCACAGGTCTGAATTTACACAACACAGCTGACGCTAACGCTAAAGCTAACGTTAACAAGCTTAGCATTGGCTCAACATTACATCATATATTTATTTACGAATTTAAGTAACAAAGGATGAAGCACCGTTTGTGAGTTTTGCTTTTTTAGCTACCGTGTGGTCATAAAAGAGCTCTACAAGTCTGAATTTACACAACACAGCTGATGCTAACACTAACGCTAAGGCTAACTAGCTTAGCATTAGCTCGACATTACATCATGGCCTTATTTACATTACTTCCTCTGATTACATTACTTACCGCTTGTGGTTCTGGGTCTCTGTGGACAGTCTTTATGGAGGGAACTGCTCCTTGTTTGAGCGCAGTTGAGATGCAAATCCTGCATCAAACTGCCCTCTGGGGTAAAATGATGAGCACACAGAAACAGCTGAGACAGTGGCTGACCCGAGGAAACAAGGGCTGTCCACTGCTTCTGGTGTCTTCATTCTTTGGAAGTGAAGATAGTTGTGATTTTGATCCACAACCAAAAAAACACAGATGAAGACCCTTCCCAGACATGTCTTCTCTCAAGTATATAGCTCAGGGAAACAACAGAAAACAAACACTGAAACTGCTCCTGACATTGCCGGTCCTGGAGAGAATATAAATGGCTGAGCTTGGTGGGTGTGTCCTAGCTGCAGCTCGGTGCTTCAGGCATTACCAGGGAGGAGCTGCTTTCTCAGGCTCGTCCAGTGAGAAGAGACTGAAAATACCTGACGTCAGGTTGCGGGAAATCTCGCGAAGATCTCGCGAAGATCTTGCAGTGAGACGTTTTCAGGGGCGGAAGTCTCGCTCCCGGATATCAGGGACAGGAGCAGATCTCATGTTGTGGGATTTTCTGGAGGTTTAGAGTCAGCAATTTACTAAACAACATTATTTGTAAGTATTAAATCTTGTTTCTGCATGATATGTTCCCTTTAATTCAGCTGCCAGGGAGCTCTCAGTAAAAATGGTAACACAAGATGACAAGTTGAGACTCGCTGTCAGCTCTGCCCACCCCCACTGTTTTCTTGCTGTTTTGAATTTAGGAAAATAAAAACTTCATTCAGTGGGGTCAATTAACCAAACAGTAAACCCAAAGTTTTATTGAAATGGATTAATTCCACCTCAAAAGGGAAAGATTTATTTGAAAGGTAAGCCTCCCAGTCTGTTACAAGCTTTTATCTGAGTTTGTTGCTGCAGACACCAGGAACACCACTACTTTGCAGCTTTTCCCCTCATTATGTGAAATTTATCTATAAAAGTACTAAATACAACTTAAGGGCACGGAGTTTTTATTTATAATAGTACTCAGTTTAAAACAAGTAAGCAGCAGACGTGTGCAGCTGACAATGCCTCTGCTCCACCTGAACATATCCAGGGCACGCCGCCAACAGTAGAGAATAATGACAGTACATCAGGACAAAACAGCCTAAAACTTGATTAATATTCAGAAAAAAGTTGTTATAGCAGTTTCTACTTCCTAATGCACTAGTCCATGATGTTATATCCAGCATCTCCATGGCAGCACAAACTGGTCGAGTCTTTTCAGCGTGCCTCTGCTATGACAGCTACAACAATAAAACAAGACACAGATTGTTATAACTTTAAAAAGGTGGTATTTATAAGCTATGTTGGAAGAATATAGGGTAATGACAATCTTGGAAATAAAAATGTGTAACAAAGGACTGATAATTTTTAAGTTTGATTTCGACATGAATTGAAAAATTGTACATACAATTGTACATATATAAAACATAAGACGTATTAAATGTTCACTTATCAGGATTTCTTTTTTAATTTAGAAGTCAGTTACAAACTAGATAACTAAATATTGGATGAATTAATAATAAAGAAATAATATGGGCGAAAGAGGAAAGAACTGGATGAACGTATGGAAAGGCAGCAGCAAATCTAAATAATGAAGACTGTTTAGAATGACTGAAGATATAAGCATCTGTCCTCTTAGCTGAAGAAGTCAATATTCTGTCATCAGTGTTTCCCTTTTTTCAGGATGCCAAAAGTTTACAAACCTGTATGCAGTTCAACTTAAACATAATTTGTATTCCACTGTGAGGTTTAATTGTCATGCTCCACTCCTTGTCGGCCATGTTGTTTTTGTGTCAGACTGAAATAAAGGTACAGTATAAAGGATGACACAAAGATCTCAACAAACATCATCTCCATCAGCTCAGACGGTTTCACCCTGTCTTTCTTGTTGCAGTCGGCAGTTACGATCAGTGGGCCGCAGCATGCTCAAGAGCTCCAGCGTCAGCGGAGAGATCTACACACAGGAGCACACTGATGGTAGCCAATCAGACACTGCGTTGGGTACGGTGGGCGGCGGCAGCAAGAAGAGACGCTCCAGCCTTAGTGCACGGGTGGTGGCCATCGTCGGCAACCGTCGCAGCCGCAGCACCTCACAGATCAGCGGCCCTGGTGAGTGGCTGTCAAGACAACCTCTAAATGTTGAAGTCTTACTTAGAATTTCCCTAATAAAGATTGAATTTAAAGTGGGAAATTATCCAACCTAAAATGTGAAACAGGAAAAAAATGAAGGTCAGTCATTTAAAAACTATGCTGCAATCAAATTAGAAGAAAAAGGATTTTAAAACGCCGCTCGTGAAATGCTTTTATCAAAGTTGCACTGATTCACAGAGCAGAAATTCTCTGGAACAGGCAGCTGGTGGCATACACAGAAGATTATTTTCTGACTCTATCAAAGTAAAAGTGCACCTTGGTTTATGAAAAAACAAATCTCTCCTGGTCAAGTTTCAGATGATGACAAACAACCAAATAAAGTGTCCCAGGCAGTTTTAAAGCAGGTCGGATGGCTGAGAGCCCTCCCGGCTCAGCTTTGGTCACACAACAGAGTCCAGCATGCACTTACACACAAAAAAAACAGGGCGTAAGACTCAAGATGAAACCAAACAATGCACTTTCTTCTTTGTTGTGGACATAAAAAGCTATTAGAGAACACTGAGCCTGAGGGGGTCTCCTGCCCTCTCCCCCTTATGCAGAGAGATAGTGCAGCGATCAGACTTAATCTGAAAACATTTCCTGTTCGAGATAGATGAGAGTGGCAGCAGGTAAGAGAGACAGCTTTGTTTGTCTGAGGATTATTTAGGATGAAGATGATAGAAATAAAAATACGATATATTTAGTTTTGGCTGATTTGCATCTAACATCTTACCTATTAGGTACAATGATTTCTCTGCTGCTCAAATATTAAATATTCAATGGGAGGGTCAGTAAGGGTGTTGGAAAATTTATCTTTTGACAAAACAACCAACAAGTCAAAGAAAGAAACCTCCCTTTCTAAGATGTCACAGAGCATCTTTTTGATGTACTTTGTGCCCAAATATTTCCTGTTTACTTCTGATTACAACATGGGTGTGATTTTGGCTGGACTTCAGAGAGCACTATCACAGAGTCCTGAAGCAGATCTGAGGATGTAGCCCCATTGATAAATCTGGTAGTTGGTCCAGTTCTTTTTATTTTTGTTTTTGTGTCCCAGTATCAGCATAGATCTTTGTCTTTTTAATCAACAGTAGTGGGTCATCTGACTGCTCAAGGTCTTCACACAAGAGGCCACACTCAACTACTCACACACTCACACTCCCAGTAGGTTTATAAACAAAGAAGTTACATTTCTGTGTTAGAATTATAAACTGAACAGTAGACTGAATGGTAGCCCGACTGAAATTGCCCCATTGAAAGATCAGACTAACCTACAGAGACTACCGTCTACACACTGAGCTTAGACCTAGAAAAATCAAAAAACAAACTATCCCTTTTGCATCACCTTGTAATGGGAAATCAAGATCTTATATTATACAAATGGAGAAAGATACTCCTTAAAAAAGTTTTGAAATGTTAATTTGGTTAATTATTTTTCCCCATTAGTAATACCACTTGTTATTGTGTTTTATGTGGTTTGAAAGCCTGATCAGTCACCTTTTCAATAAGGTTCAACTTGTAGGATCTTGCATTGGTTAAATAAGCCACACAGTCAAACGTGTGGGTAGCGCCCCCAAAAAAATGTGCCAAAATCTTTTCTTCCCCTGGAAGAAAGCCCACGGTTCCTCAGGGGTAAGGAATCGATTTTCTTGGATGTTGTCTTCACGTTCACCCCAAGTCATTGTCTGTCTTTGACTTTACCAGTCTTAAAAAACTTGGTCCCATGTTTGGGAATGGTACCAGGGTACACCAGCCTCCAGTTGCAGGGGATTTTGGCACATTTTTCTGGGGCACTACCCACACGTTTAGCTGTGCTGCTTATTTAATGATACACGTTCCTAACAAGTTGTACCTTAATGTTAAGGTGACAAGTCAGGTTGTCCAACAATACTGAATACAGTATAAATTTGTATTATTAAGAAGAGAAGCAATCAACAAAAATAATGTTTCCAAACATTTTTTGGGTATTAAAGGGAAGTGCTTTTTATTGACAATATTCATCAATTAACTGTTGTTAATTTAAGTGAAAGCACAACAAGTAAATCAAGCATGTGGATATTTCTAATGCAGTACTGTTTTTACTTTGTCGCGCTCTTCTGAATGAGACAAGTAAAAAAAAAGTATGACAACCCTCCTCCTACACCTTTTCAACCTCAATGTTTAACTTTCCTTGTCCGTGTGGATGTTAACAGAGAGGAAAACAGAAACTGGGAATCGGGGTAAAAATGTCAAGCTGATTATGTTGCCTATATATATTTTTTTTAATAACCTCAGTTTATGGATATTAAGAGGTATAATTGACATAGTTACTAGCTTAAGAAGTGCTTTTATTAGTCGACTGGACTTGAGCACCACCTCCATAGGAACTTTTTGTTTGTGTGACTCTTGTGCCCCCTGTGGACAAAATTGTACCTTTATCTCATTAAGTAGTAGTTTCAAAGAAGTGTTCCTCAACAATTTTATAAGATTTGGAATTTGGTTACCAAAATACAAACAACAGGGCACAATTTGAGGCAAGAGCCCATCAGCTTAAAAACAAGTCTGCATACATTCCTGAGCACAAAATTGTGCTTGTTTTCCCTGTTTCTCTTCCACCCAGAGGGGAAGAGTAAAAAGGAGAAAGGTGCACCAATCCAGAGGAGCACAGAGACTGGCATGGCAGTGGAGCTGACCCGCAACATGAGCCGACAGCCGAGCCGAGAGTCCAACAATGGCAGCATGAACAGCTGCAACTCAGAGGGAAAGTGAGTAAACAGCATTCTTGTTGTTTGTCATCACCCCCCTTTTTTTCGCCTAAGTTGTGTATAACTGATATTTCGTCATTAGCTTAAGCATGAATTCACAATCATTTGCTCGGCTTACATTCAACATCACATCATTTCTGTATAGAAATGAGATTTTCTCTAACATATGTAAGCTTCAGTTATTCATGCCTGTGTGTCGTCCCTGTTAGTCTGATCTTCTCTGGAGTGAATCTGGGTGCCAGCAGTCAGTTCAGTGACTTCCTGGACGGCCTGGGACCGGCACAGTTAGTGGGAAGGCAAACACTAGCCACACCTGCCATAGGTAAGACTTTATTTTTCAATTCTAACTTCACACTTTCAGGCTATTGTTATCTTTATAATGTCACAGATTTTATTTGTGTTTTCTTGAATGAATAACAGATTTAACGAAATATTTTTATAGGTACAAACTATTTTATTTAATTACATTAAATATTCAAACACATTATCTGTGTCAATTCACAAAGCAATAGGGAGTGAGACTGTGACATGCCGCGTGTTTCACAAACCCACTGAGGCAGACACACTCTTACTGAGTCTGCATGCCTTTCTCAGCAATTACGCCACTGACACTATCGCTGGAGACAGACAAATGGGGGGCCAGTAGTCTGCCACTCCATCTCTCTGTCAGTCACAGTGAATGTGAAATGTCACAGGGGCGTAAATGTTACAGCTTGAACAACTAATGGAGCTACAGTGTAGGGGCAGTAATTCTGATTAAAGGGCAGTTGTGTTTTGATCAAGGAGTCAGAATATTTGATTGCAGGATTAAGGGAAGTCTGTTTGGCCTCACTGTAAATTTTATACCCCAGCAACTGTGGGAGCTCTGATAGCATTTATATATTTGCTACTCTCAGAGTTTTCTTCCTCTGATGAGGTTCTGTAGAAGTAAAATCCAGGCTTATGCATCCAGTTGAACGACTGTCTTTCAGTTAGAAAATAAAAATTAGAATAATTAAACACAAAGGAGGAAAACAAGACTGTCAACCTCCACGTGGCATGCATTCCCAGGGTGTCTTTATTGAATGATTATGATTATATAAATGTTATATATACAGTCCTGTAACTATGAAAACCATTGCGTATCTTTACATTGTATTTGTTTTTGGCATTTTCATGTTGGTGGGACTGACACATTTTTGAAACATAAACAAAATATTTTAGTTAACTTACTGCTTCTTCATATTTAATCTACAATGAAACTGTTGTGGCAATTACACTTACACTTTCAAAAACGTTAAGACTGTTCTGCAAAATGAGACTGTAATAGAGTCCAGAATAAAGATTTAGGGCCCTGTTCTGAAGGCATGAGCCACATTGTCGTAATGTGTGTGACAAACGGCGGAGCATGTTCAGGTTTGTTTATATTTAGCTATAATGACAAGTCAATTTTATGGTGCAAGGGTAGGGTGCAATGAGAATGAATTGTGTGCTTTAATTATACATGGGTGGGTTTTGGTTGTAACATAGATAAAACCAATTAGCATCAGCTTCTTCCCTATGAATCCATGTGCGCAGAGCAGCTGGCATTTTGCTATTCAAAACACTGTTTGGTAATAATTTTGACTGGATCCACTATTTTTTACATTTTTTTGTGCCCCTAGACTCAAAAGAACATACACAGAATACTGTATCAAATATCTCAATGCTCATGTTTTTTTTCATTTTAGCATCCAAGAGAATAGAAAACAACCAAATTAGACATGTCAGCATGATCGAATGAAGCAAAATCTCATCAAGTATTGATAGTTTCAGGTCAAACCAATGGATCAAACTATTATGTTTATGATACCCTGATTACTTAATACCATATACCTGTATAAACAATGTATTTTCTCATTTTCCCATCAGGAATCCTTGGCTCTGTTCTCAATCGCATGCATAAAACACACTGAACAGCCTGTGTTTTTATTTGTGAGCATAACTATTGATGAGATTTATTAGTATTTATACAAATATTATAAATGTAGTCCTGTGTTGCCTGAAAATCTTCAACTGTGTATGTTTTTCTTGTTTCTTAAGGTTTTTTGAGCACTTAAAAATATCTCTCATCTCTCTGTCCCGTATATATTTTAAGTTGATTTTTTCAACAAATGCTCTTGTATTTAACCGTAGAGATCTGTTGTTGTGCATCCCATGTGAGTGAAACAGGCTCAGTTAAGTGGGTGTTCTGATCATGCAGTGTCAGTAGCTCTAGTGTTTCCTCAAAATAGCGAGACTGTGTGCCACAGACTTAAGACTTAAGACCAGGTTTTTAGTGGTTTAGTGGTTATTCTCTGCATCGTCATGTTAGGATCTCACCAGCTTTGTGCCCTACTACTCCTCATTTTCGGACAAACACTCCCCTGGGTTCACATGATCATTTGCTATTTAAACAGCCAGAATGTACCAGGCATTCGATAGGGCCCTTAAAATTATCTGTTCAAATGTGTTGATATTGTGAGTAAGTTTGTGTTATTTTGATTTATTTATGTGCCAGTCTTTTGTCAGTTGTGCAGAATGATAAATGGCAGATAGCTTTGAGCTAAACCTATTTTCAACAGGGTTCTCTCTCGTGTATTTTTATGATATGATTTTATTTTATAGATACATTCTTAATTGGCTCAGCCTACAGTCATGACCAAAAAGCCTAGATGGCTCATATTTTTCTCCACTTGTGCTTCCTGCAGTTTCAGCATCTTTACCTCCTCAGCCCTAATTTTCATTGATCTTCTCCTGATACATAAAACCATTCATCTGTACTTCTTTTTGTTTCAGGTGACATTCAGATTGGTATGATGGAAAAGAAGGGTCAGCTGGAGGTGGAAGTCATCAGAGCTCGAGGACTGGTACAAAAACCAGGATCCAAATCCCTTCCTGGTGAGATCTCAAGAGGCTGCTTTTGATTACAAATGATGTTAATCTTTTGTGTCTGATCACATTATTATAGGATATACTGTCATATATTCAGTTATATCCCATTAAATTCACTCAGCTGAGGCTTTTTCTACTCATAAAGATACAACCAACTGTGAGATCAGTCTACATTATCCTGGAGAGCTTCTGTGTTTCTCACTTCTGAGCTTTTTTATTGTTTTGTTTTTGCCTCCAGCTCCATATGTCAAGGTCTATCTGCTAAATAATGGAGCATACGTAGCCAAAAAGAAAACCAAGATTGCACGAAAAACACTTGACCCACTGTACCAGCAAGCACTGCTATTTGAAGAGAGCCCACAGGGTAAAGTCTTACAGGTGAGCACAACAGATTTCTATTCATCACAACAACATATCTGTTTTCTACTTTCAGAGTGAAAAATGATGGTGGCCCAGAAAGCTGTTTTATCAAAGATGCTGAAATAAATAAACCCTAATGCAGGGTCTGTACAGGGGCTTGAGATTCTTGAAAATGTTAAATTTTTTAAATGATATTTCAAGGTTCACAAGTGTTTGTTTTCTTGTGAGGTGAGTGAAAGTGCTTCCACTTGTGACAGGAAATGATTTATATATTTATATCAGCCTGGTAACACAGGATGCAAAAAGTTAAGAGGTAATGCATTTCGAAATATGAAACTTTGTTTTGTTTACCCTCATATTGTATCCTAGAGTAGACTGTCCTTTAAAATTTATTTGTGCTTGTTCTGTAGCATAATTACCTTGTGTTATTTAGTGACAAGGAACTGAATAGTAAGGCGTGGCAGGTGAAATAAGACAGTCCACTAACATCTATGAAGTTGTACTCAGTCAGGGTTACTCTTAATTGGTGATCCACTGTCAATGAAGCTTTAGCTTATCGAAACACCATGTACCAGTAACTTGAATAACTCTATTTACCAATAACTTAAATGCAAACAAAATGTCTCAAAGTTCAGCTAGGCTACATTGTACATCGGCAATAATACAAAATGTATGCCATCAGAGGTAGACTGCTTACCTGCTGAGTAATGAGCTCTTCCTGTACCTGTAATTTCCCCAAAAACTATAGCATATATTTTTCTTACCAGGAGTCACAAAAGCAGTAAATAAATGTTTGCATTCACACATTGATAAAATGGCTCCAACAACCACTAAACAGTTTGTGGCTCAAGCTTAAAAACAGGAAGTGTTGTAGAATTTCGCCAGCTCTTGCCTCAGCTCCACCCTATTGCCTGGTACTATATGAATTGAAGGTTTTATAGGGATAGCATTTCCAACAGTCGTTGTTGGAGCTGTTTTAGCCAGAAGAATCAACATGCTGTAAACTGACATTACATCTTCTCCTTTTAGGTGATTGTATGGGGGGATTATGGCCGTATGGACCATAAGAGCTTCATGGGAGTTGCACAAATCTTATTGGAGGAACTGGACTTATCAAGCACAGTCATTGGTTGGTACAAATTATTCCCACCATCCTCCTTGGTGGATCCTACTCTGGCCTCCCTAACACGGCGGGCCTCCCAGTCGTCACTTGACAGCTCCTCTGGACCTCCAGGGGTCCGATCCTAGTGGACCAACTGCTGTACACCACTCAACAAGTAAACAGACTATGAAAAGCACTGTAGAGAGAAGCAGACACACAAAAAGATGGCGGAGAAGTAGAACAACAGCAATCAGAAACAGTCACAATGAGAAAGCTTTGATGAGATCTGACAATCACTTCTGTCGTGGTTAATTTTGTCTGTTGTAGAGAGCGCCGCATTTCAGTGTTTTCATCCATTCAAAGATAAAGTCTCATCGTTTTTCTCTGTGTGCTGAAGAAGCAGAGCTGGTGAGCAGTCAGGAGACAAAAAAAGTGTCAGAGAATCAAATAAAGCAGGGTGGTTTTATCACCAAATCTACAATAGCAAAGAAATGTACGTAAGCATTGGAATGTATGGACTCAAGACAGAGGTATACACCCTCCACACCTGCAGGGGGTGCAGTCCTCTCTGCAGTGGCCTCCTCCAGAACCCAACAGACTGCCGGCATCCTGCCCCCAGGCAGGATGCTCCCATGTGGTTGTTCAGTCTGGAAGCACAGGGCCTTCTTCTGGTGCCTAGACCTTGGAGCCGAATCACTGGTCCCTCTCTGTCAAAAAAAGTCCTCTTTTCGACATGTTTACCATGGCTGCTCGAAGCCGCACTGTTTTAGTGTGTTTGCTTTGTCGTTCTTTTTCTTTCCCTTTGTTACTACTGGCACAAAATGTTTTTGAAGTGCGTAAAATGCTCATGATAATGTTGTCAGTCTGGTGTGCATGGAGAGAAAAAAAAACAAAACACAAAAGATAAAAAAGGAAATAAAATCTATTAAATGTCTGCAAGTGTTATGCAGGGGTAGGGGTGGGGAAGGGGCCGATAATTAAGAAGACACATCTTAGATTTTTACACTTGACGGTGAAATTAGCGTGCAGCGTTGTTTCCTGTTCCACCACTGGCAAATGTCAGGGCCAGTTGTCTTTGTATAGATGTATATTAGCCTCTCAGGAGGTTGACCAATAAATGAAATTTATGTCACTTTGAGTAATCACAAGGGTTCAACATCACTGAAAAAAGTTAAAAAATCAAAGTCTTTGTTCATCCACCGAAGAGAAAGATGGGAGCATCTAATTTTTCACCCCAGCACGTTTCAGGTTTCTATCCAGCCCTTATTTACCTTCTTTTGAATTTAAACACAAGCACAAGAGCTTGATTTTTTTACGACAAAAAGTTTAACTTTTTGAAAAAAAAAAATATGAAGTAAAAAAAAAAGAGGGAAAAAGCAGTAATCCTGTCACTGGTTCTGCTCATTTCTTTGTTTAGATGTTAGTAAACAAAAAAAGAGTCGCTCACAGTTTCCAACGTGCATCTCTGTGAATGTGAAAGTAACCAACCAGACTGATCTGTCAGGACACCAACACTAATGCTCACCCTCTGTTTGGCCCGCAGGCCCTGCCCACCAGGAAGAGGGCGGGCCAGCATGACTTTGGAACCTGTTCAAAGCTGCATGCATATTTTTTTGTAACTGAAACCGATACAGAAAAAAGATACCTGATCTAGATACGTGTGTTAGTTCCACATACTGTAGGGCCGCTTGTATGTTGCATGCAGTTGTACAGTTTGCTCGTACTTGAATATTAAAGAGATAAAACCAAGAAACTGAAGCCATTTCCATTACGCGGAGACATCTGAACTCAACTGCAGTCTATTCCACGTCCCTGGGTCCGGTGCTGAATGTCGCTCAAACTGAATCCGAGATTACGTTGATGTCTTTCCTCGACCCTCTGAACAATGTACTGTACTGTTCAGTGACCTGAGCAGCCCTCTACTGTTAATCCACCTCATAGTATACCTCCAGTGGGCTGACATAATGTATGAATATGTACAAATCAGATCCAGATATATGGAAATATGAATTATGTTTCAACATAATGATTTCAGATGATATAACATGTAAACTGTTCGGTTATCTAAAGAAGAAAAGCAGATGCACAGAGAGTCATAAACTGTAAATACTCTAAAGCCATTCACTGGGTTTAATGGGTTCAGTGATCATTTACTAAAACGCAGAATCATTTAATGTCATTCGAAGGGACCACACTACGGGACATCACAGGGCGATGGACTCCCTAAAAGGCCGAGTCCTTTCCATGTCGTCTGTGTTTCAAACCTGATGTCTGGACCGCCAGTCCCATTTCAGAGGAGTTAACTTTTCTTTTCATCGTCCGGTAAAGCTGTTTTTTTTTTTTCTTTTTTCTTTGTCAGTATTAACAGGAGAAAAACTGCTGATTGTTTACAACCTCTGTGTTCCACCGAAACAAAAAGAGAATTAGAAAAAAGTAAAGCATTCACTGCAACATTTCTTGTTTGTATAACAGATGTGGCTCAAATGATGTGTATGTTTTATATTTAAAAAAAAGTTCATTTTTATTATTTACAAATAAAAAGAATGTGTGGAAGAAACCTGCTCTCATCTTTATGCCTTTTTAAGAAACTTTTTTGTTGCACATTTTAGAAGTTTTGGGTATATGTCTCTGAGCAAGAGAATATTAAATTATTTGTTGGTGCTCAAGGCAAAATCACAAGAATTTCCCTCAACCAGCGATCAAATTCATTATGATATCAATTAAAGCATACCCTCAACTGAACAAGTATGGGTCGAAAAAGACCACTTTTACAGATACCTACAAGTGATAAGCTATTTGATCATAATTTGGAAAGGTCCTAGAAGCAGGTGAGTTAGGATCCCTTCAAGAATTGTTAACACTGCTTAAGTCTCAAACATAAAAAAGACAAAGTAGACAAGAGCATCCCTCGGTGAGTACTGGATCCAAAAACTCACATGAAAAAGCACAAAGACATCAGCGCACCAAAAAGAAGCTTCCCTCATAGATTTTATATTATAGTCTTAGCTCTTCGTCAGAGTAAGTCTCAAACATGCAATAAAAATTCAAGATGCATGTTGGTATTCACCAATCTAAACCAGTGAACAGAGATCTCATGAAGTCCAATGGAAAACAGAGGTAAATGCATTCATTTCTGTGGGGAGTAGGGAGAAAATATTCAAACTTCAGTAGATCTCTGTTGGGTCAAATGTCTGGCACAAGTTCTGTTTGAAGATCATTGTGTGGTTTGTTAGTAACACTGTTTTAGAAAAGACATCAGGACATGATATAATGTATATATGTGTGTGTGTGTATTCAAAAAATGAAAAATATGGCTACAGCCTGCTCTATTATAAAGTCCCTTGAGATTATTCTTGTTGTGAATTGGCGCTATACAAATAAAATATTGATTGATTGAGAAGCAATGCCTATTTGAGACTATGTGGGACAAATAGGCATTATCACTTCCATATTTTCTGGGACTGCCAGGTTATTAGAAAATACTGGGAGGAGATAAGCATATAAAAGTACTTGATGATATTTGGTGTTCTAGTAATACTTTGTAGTTAAAAAATAAAGTAGTTTGTTGATTTGAACTGCTTTGTTAGATGACATTATAGTTTAGTTAAAAACTCTACAGCTCCCAAAGGAAGAAAGAGGTGTGACAGTGCCCCATGTTAAAAAATAATCTCTATCCAGTTCAGACAAGAATATTGTTGAATTAATACAAAGAATACAATTCCAGGATAAAAGACATTGAACCATCATTACCAAGTATCGAAAAGTATAGAAAAAAATGAACAAGCTACAAGCCTCTTTTAGAGAGGATTACTTACAGGATAAACAACTGTATCACTATAAAATTCTACGCAAACAACCTTGATTTTAAGCTCACTGACAAGCCGCACAGGGAGAAATAATCAACCAGAAAAATATTACCAAACTTTTTTGATGAGTATAGATTAGGGAGATTAAAGTTGTCTAATTTCGCCTTGTTGATGAAAGTAACTGGCATCGAGCACAGCTTACTCTGTGTTTGGTAGCACCGAACGCCTCAGTGAAGAAGTTGGACCATACTGGCCTCATGTGTGACCTGACACATGATACAGTGCAGCAGAGGGCTTGAGAGATTGATGCTCCTCATCCTCTTGTCAAATAAGTCGAGGGCCTCCTGAAAAAACATCTGCAGGCAATCTGCTCAACCCTCCCTCCCAGCAGGCCAACAGTGTCAGCTGGGCCCCCTGACCCCCTTGTCGTAGTACCAAAGGTCAAGACCTTAATGTTTCAAAGCGTGCATACAGATCATGGTGAAAGGAAGAACCACAATCACACAGGTCACAGGTCAGGATGAAGTTTCCATGCTGCTCCCAGGAAACGGATTAATCTGTCTAATCAGGTCAAAGGCTAAACATTCGGGGAAAACTGGCTATGACTGTAAGAGAAAAAAACAGCATGAAGTTATGACAGTCTAAATAAATAAATATACAAAAACCTTTGAAAAAATAAAAGTGCATCAGAATGAGCTTTGTCTCTTGTGATATGAAAAGAGGAGGAAAGAGGAATATTCACCTGAGGCTGTTTTTCTTTCATTCATTTTAAAAGGCATGAAAACAGAGATAGAAAGAAGTCCTGGCATTGGGCAGCAAGACTGAAAGAATGAAAGTTATCGCTGTGTGATTTTAGGGGAATTATGCTGTAAGTCCCGGTAAAAACTGCATGGGGTTTGCTAGACTTTTGATAGTTGTTATTCTAGCCAATGGTCATGTCCACAGGAGAAACAGCAACCACTCAGTTCACTAAAAATGAGACTCAAGTTGTGGGCACGAGAGGGTACGAACCAGAGGAGCCGGAGGAAGAACTTCTGAAAACTGAGTCATAGGTAAAAAGAGGGATGCAAAGCTGTTGTGGAAACAGAGGAGCAGGACAGATCACAGGTTACCTGGTAGTGCAGATGAATGACCATTGCCTCCAATCCCAGAGGCCTATGGCTGTCACGAACTTAGTTACATGGCTTCTCCTGGACTTTGCATCAGGGCTCTTTAGTTTGGGTAAACTTTTAAACTGCTGTCATGTGTTGTAGTTCTGATGGGTAAATGTGACTGCCAACACAATGTTCTGTCAATGTAGAGGGGTTTTTAAAACAACATACCAAAGTTGGCAAAGGCCCACGTTACACAACGTAATGTGAAATTTTGATTTTTTTTTTGCCTGTTTTTCCAATAGGGATAAATATATAGGAGGGACCAATCTTCTAAATATTCTGGAGAGTTAGATATTAGTTTGTGCTCCAGTGACCGCTACTTGACCCTGCTGCAGCACTTGACCCGAACAACTGATGAGAGTAGAGCAGCATGATGCTAATGGGAATATACGTAGCCCATACAATGCATCACAAAATAGTTCTAAACACAGCAGCTTTGTGGCGGAAGTGAAACACAATTTAAAAAAAAAAAAAAATGTAGCGTCCAGTCAAGACAGTGTTGTTTTTGTGTAACTGCAACCTTAAGTGGGTTAATTTTAAAGCTTTCAGGGGCTCCATTGACTACTATAGTATCCATAACCAGCTATCTGCCCTCATGGACAAAGCTTGAAAGTTGCTTCATTGGCAATACGAGTGCCATTGACCTCAACCCAACTCCAAAAACCCCAAACTGTCCCTTTATGATCAAAAGTAGGTGTATTATTTACATTTACAATTGTAAATAATTATTTTATTTACAAAATGTGATTAACACTTAACTTGGTTTAGCCTGTCATTACATTTTTTCACTCAGTGCTCAAATGCCATAAAAACTGAAATAGTAAAGAACAATACTTACCACAAAACAGTCTCAAGTAAAAGTAGAACTGCATTCTTTAAACACCACTCAAAAGCAAAAGTCACTCTATAACACTAATGGCAGTAAATCGAATCACTCACTTTACACCCCCTGCCTGATTCAACAGTGGGACTGTGGTGTCCAGAGTGTGTGTCTGTTCCTAAACTCACCAGTAGATGGTGCAGTTTTGTTGGAAGACAGATTGTGTTGCTCTGTCAGTGCTCTGTCAAACCTCTGCAGATGAAAGCAGCTCCTGCACAATCTCAGCTTTATAGAGTGAAAGAAAGTGCACACCATATGTTTTGACCACATCTACACTCACATACGCACACTTCAAAGTCTGTGACAAAGTGCTGACTGTGTGTTTTACTTTTGTTTTTCTTCAGACATTATGGAATTTGAAAGAAGAGTTTCTTCTCAGAAATGCTGTATGCTCCTGGGCTGATGTAAAAAAAAAATGCTTTAGGATTATTTTATATAAAGATGTGAACTTAATTGGTCTCTTGAGGAGAGTATATATTTAGTGTTTGAGAAGGGGAAGTCCACACTGAGGCATCACTTCTTTTTTCTTTCACCTCAGGCAATGGTGACACGCTGTAAGCTGTATTTTCTTTTCATCCAGCTTACAGTGTGTTCTGAAAATACAAAATGATTCAAAAGACTTCACAAGGCAGAGAATTATGCCCACTCTTGCTGTTAGAGCCAATGATGGATTTACTATCAGGTTTTGGGAGGCTAACCTTGTGCAGCAGCTGGATCCACCTGATTCAGTGTCTATTCAGACAGATCAATGTTGCCAAGCTTCAATCTACCACGACTGTGAACGGCTCAAAGCAGCACAGCCCAATCAGCGTTCTGTAGAACAGGAAGAGGTAGTGGCTACAAGCAAGGAGATAACAGGAAGTGACTCCTCGTACAGAGATTAGCATAGATGCCAACAGCTTCACTAGCAGTTTGGCAGATCTGGACTACATTTCTTTGTTAAATGAAAAACAAACAACACCAAAAGCACTTCTGGATAGAAAGACATGTTTTGGACACAGTTTGTTCTACAAAGTGGCTTATATTTTATGTTTTACACCATGGCAATAGCACCCACCAACTACATTATCTGATTGGCCTGTAAGGATTGTGATTGACAGAACAAGCATCCAGTCACCTGCCCGATATACTTTTGAAAGGCTCTGCCCATTTCCAAACATTTTCAATGGGCTGTTACACAGATAGACTGGTGAAACTGAACAGTTCATCTGGTGTGTCATGTTAGAGGAAGGAGCATTTAAGAACTCATATTAACTAATTTTCTATAGGTTTACACAGCCACCACTGTTATGACTACATTATACATCATGGGAAAAAAGATAACAAGCTAACCTCAAAACAACTCACTGATAAAAAGCAGAGGTTAAACATATGTGAGTTTTGTCCCTCCTAAATATGGAAAATTGACCAGAAAAAAAGAAGAAAACAAGAGACTCAATGTTATGGATCACGGTTCCTTTATCTCAGAAAACATGCAGCATGGAGAGGAGACCTGGAGAGGTGTCCTCTGAAGACAAGACAGTTCACCAACCTTAAATACAGCTCTCACAGAATCAGATGACACAATATATGTATATTTAGCATCTGTTCAAGAGAGGATAGATCTCAGGACACCATATACAGGTAAAATTTCACACCCTGTTGAAAACTAACCCCACCACCTGTTTACAAAGGGGTCAAAAGTTGTCTAAAAAGAGATGTCAGACCTTGGTGTTGTTTTACTCACTGAGTTTAAATAAAGCTTTTCAAAAAATTCCTCACACATACAATGTGAGATTATACAGATGAGCATATTTATCAATGTGTCCCATGCCTTAATATATAAGTGTAAACACACTCAGTGCACGACACAGAGGGGCACCAGAGAGCATGGTAACTTATTACAACATAATAAGAGAAACTATCAGCACTGTGTAAAATAGAGAGCCACTTTAAAAAGGATAAATTCTACTGCTTGAATGAGCAGGACAAATTTCTTGGAACTAAACAATCAGCCGATGTTGTTGAGTCCTGTGATGATCTGCCATAGAGATGGTGAGTGATGTTCACCTGTTGCTATTTTCATGGTATGTTGTGCCTGTGCTCAGAAAGTGACTCTGTGGAATCCAAAACATTATTATTTAGCACTTTGTTTGCTGGTTGCCTGCTAGCCATAATACATGTATTGTGTGATGAGTTAACCCTTCATCTAGTTTGTGTCCTGGGTCAATTGTGTCTGGTGAACTCGGAGTATTTGTACTTACTGAAACAAGGATGAACTGCTGTGTTCATGTGTATTCAAACAAACAATGCCAAAAATGGAAGACCCATTTGTATGGGGACAACTCCTTGCCTTGCCACTCTCAAGTATTGGATAGGAATCCACCTTTCCATTGTTGTTCTCTAATGTTTACCCCGCCTGCACAGACATGCTTTCGCCCCATTGGAGCCAGATAGGCTGAAGAGTCATGGCTCAAAGGTTTCTCTAGCGAGTTGGCATATTCTTCATTGACATTATTACTGAAAAGTTTTCAAACAGCCTGTTTGAGCACACATTTTCTCAAAGGAGGAGCCAGCAACAGAGGAATTTTTCCCACGTTTGAGGTTGTAATGTATGTAGATTTACTTTCTAAAAACTATCAAAAAGTTTACTTTGAAAAATATGGTTCCTTTAATGAGAGGTACAAAACTCTATGTACTTTACATGGCAATAATGAGTAATTAAGTTGTGTTGTTCTTGTCAATATTGCACAAAAAGTACAGCATTACAATGTTTGGACCAGTAGCTGAATATGATGAGTGGGCACTCCTTGTTTCAAGTTTCAAAAGACTCACTTGTAAGTTTCAGTTATTTTTCACAATTAATTGATATTTTTCTAAATTATTTGAAATTTTGATATATAATTTTGCTTTATCTTAATGTTGCTGATCCATTTTTGCACATTAGTCTGTGCTCTTCATCTTTTTAATCAAAATTTCTGAAGGTAAAATTCATGCTTTCAGACAAATATGCCCAAATACAACTTTTTTTTTTTTAAAAAGACAGAACTGGCTCAAAGTCCCAAGTTCCATCGACCTTTCCAAGTGATGCCTTGTTATTCGTGCAGTTTCATCAGGAATTGAAGACAATTAATTGAGAGAAATAAAATAGTTTATTGCTACAATGTACCAAAAACTGCAAGCCAGCTCCTTTTATTGTCCTTATTTCACAAAATTTAGACAGCACTCTTTCTCTTTTTCTCTTTTGATTAAATATACTTTGACTAAGTTACTGCACACTGTTAAATTATTTTATTTATTTCAACTATGACATTTATTCTTGCTATGAGTTATTGAGGCAGACAAAATCTGAAAAAGATCCTTCCACTTTTTAAAAAATGCACATAATCCTAATTTCACAACTACTGTAGACTGGCAATGTGTCAAATTTCAAATGTTGAAAACGTATTTTTGCAAATTATCATTAACAAAAAAATTAATTGAGGTAAACAAAAATATGATTAAAATTAACCAAAACTGTGCAGGCAGTTCTCCTACAATAATTCGCTAATGTTTGGACAGATGGGTGACACCGGTTGCAGAGCACCTTATCAGTGTCACCTTTTTTCCAAACATGATAAAACACTGGCAACATATTTATAAAGTTCAGAAAATAAAAACTATTATCAAGCTATTGTTAAAAGACAACATGGCTGCTCAACCCAGAAGCAGCAGCCACAATTCGATAGTCAACATATGGTGTCATGTTATGACCTCTGTTTGAGAATTTTCTCCGGATGACTTGATCAAGCTGCTGCACATGGCTGTAGCAATCATAAATGTTTATTGTTTACTAAAAAACAATCAGAAGCTACTGCATTTGGGTCCTCATCCATATTTGTTATCCTTGTTAGCAGTTTGTTAGCAACTGTTAGCAGCCTTTTTCAAACAAAATAGTGCTTTAAAATTTAAAGGGGGAAACATCAGATGCATTTTATGTTGTAAAATGAAATGTTAAAATCTTGCATGCATGTGTCCATTATGGATTTTATTTTCTGTATTTATCTAAAAGAATTAGTCCAAAGTCCCAACGAAGTGGGGACTTGTGTTAGTGTTAGTGTTAGTGCTAAAATGCTAACTCACTTGTGCATTTTCCTGTACTACTCTATAAAGTGCGCAAGAGGGCACCTTTGGACAATGACGCCAAAGAATTAGGACACCTTACGTACTTGTGCTCTGTAGTCAGAGCTTGCATTTTAAGTGCACAAGGGCAGAGGAGTGCGGATAGTGGGACAGGGCCAATGAGTTCACTGTAAAGTTCATTATAACATGGGCTGGCATAGTCTGGTCAAGTGACTGAAACTGTTGAGGAGATTCACCCACTTGTCCAAACATCAGTGACATAATTGTACCATTGAGACAGTTGCTCTCTTGCTCTCTGTTTTGGAAAAATATACAACTGAAGATCACAAAGTCACAGCACATGAGAGGTCTCAAAATAATTTGTTCACAGGCTTTCATTGCTTGCCTGTGAAGGGCCTCATTTTGATCCTTGAATTAGGGTTCCAAATGATTGAAACCACTCCTGATTAAAGTAATATTAACAAAAGATGTCAGAGGTAAGAAGCTCCAAAGGAGCTCCTGTCAGAGGAAAGCATCTTCATGCCATGTGCTTGCAGCGACAGCAGGAGAACAGATGTGAGACCGCTTTCAATGATATCACAAGGCTATTTTTTCATTCCGATATGATTAAATATGAAACTTTAATGTGCTAAAATCATATTAACAGAGCCCATAGAAGTCAATTTTAAGAAAGGCTCTCTGAATTGGAGGTAATTTGGTTACAGCATGCTGTGATATTTTCTGCAGATGTTCAGTCAGCCGTCCTCTCCTCTGTGGTTCCTTTTCCAGCAGACCAAGTGGAAAATTCATCTGAAGCCATGTTACCTGATAGGCTTTTTGCAGACGTGCTGTAATTTGGAACTTTTTGGGAAATTAAATTACACAATGGCTGAAGGATGTTCGTTTGCAGTTTTGCTGCCACCAAAAATTAGAAACAAAATCTCCAAGGGACTATGAACTTTAATATGAAGTGATGTTAAAGTGGGATAATTAAAATGTTCATCAGAGGTTGGGCTAGGGGGGCAAATATCCAGAGCTTAGCCAAACTCTAGACTGTTCAAGAGTACGCCTCCATGTCAACTTTACTATTTTTTAGGTCGTTTTATGCATTATTTTTCAGCCATTCCACACACAAGCATAAATTAAAAATGTAAAACAATTATGAGAACAATACAAATAGTTCTAGATAAAAAAATATATATATATATCTTTGGACAACAATATGTTTTGGTATCTACCTCCACTACATGACACACTAAACCAAAGTTAAAAAAGATCACTCTTGCCCCCATAAGTACAACTTTGTTTAACAAAATATCCTATAAGTTAATTGAGTCTCATTTTTATCCCTTGCTTGTGACCACATTATTTAAACATGCTGTAAGAGATTTGTTCAAACTATGCACAAATGTCCACTCTGACTGACAGATAAAATTATTCGAGTTTGGAGGTCATATGTTAAGGGACACCATCACTGGATGTCCAGTTAATCTCTGTCTTGTGAAAACAGTATCTCATGAAATCATACATCAAGACTCTTTTTCAGTAGGCATCTATGGAGCTTAATCCAGGCTGAAAGTTTTGTAATTTGAAAAACAATATAATAAAAAAAGATTGAAACAACAGCATTTAAAACTGAAATTCCGATGTATGTTCTTAAAATAATAATAATAAAAAAAACTAATAACACTACCTTGAACTCAAAACAAATGTAAGAGAAATTATTTTTCTGGTCGAATATACTTTTGATTCAGCTCCGTAATTATTTTAATAAAATATCTTATTTTCATTTTTTACTCTGAAATATGTTTTAACATGTAATGTGCCTTTTTTTCAGTTGCATGATTAATATTTTCTGATCAAAATTTTGTCTTTTCAGTTTCAGATTTCTTTTTTCCACATTCAGATCTTAATTTTTCACTTTCAAACTTTTGTTCTGGTGTGGGGGGGCGTGGCATCGCCTGAGAACGGCGTGGGATTGTGAGTGACAGCATAGCAAAGCGTCCTCAAATGATGTTGCCTTCAGGAAATGTGGGCACTTTGATAGATATGACTCAACACTTTCTCTACATTCTTGATACCTGTAAATAAAGTAATGCTAAGGACAAAGATACCTTTTACAAGCAATTCTACACAACTCTTGCTAATTATTCTGTAAAACTGGAAATTATGCCAGATTGTTAAATTTCACACTCATGCCTAAAGAAACGGTTTGTCCCAATTCCACACAAGACTATGAATGCAGCGCAGCATGGCAGCATGAATTACAATGGCGTCCTCTTCACCAGGCAACCTGTAAGTGCAGGCACACAGGTGAGAAACGCTCTTTACAGCTAAAGTGCAGTGGAAATGATCCTAAAAGTCACCATACTGCATACATTTTGAAACATAGGGTCATCCAGAAAGACATTTTATGTGTCTATGTAGTAAGCTCAGAATCACTTTACTGTCTTGCACAGGTCTAAAAGTAGGCTGCTGCGATTCAGAGTGAGCACATTTAAACTTATTTCCACACAAATGTTGACAAGGACAACTGAAGACTGAAGTTTGAGCTGAACACTTTAAGGACTAAAACATGAACAGCAGCTAGCATTGCAGTAGTTCATGCTAACCTTATGCCTACTTACTGCAAAGACACATAAAAAAGAATCGCTGAAGTAAACATCCAGGAGATTAACTTACACAGTCGTACATGTGTTGAATTACCTGAGGACAGTCTGTATAATAACACTGAGACATCGCACTGTTTGGTTCTTGATTTTAAGAGTTTATCCACACTTTTAAAATCATGAAAGGTCTCAGGAGAGCACCAGGAGAGAGTCACAAAGTATGTTCAAAATATGAGTATGAAAAGAAAATACATAAGTAAAACTCAACATCCATGAGATCTGCCTATGAAATTAAAAGTAGATACTTTGAGTCTTGTGTTGTGGTTGTCTGAGGTTTTTTGTTGCTCCTGGGTTATTTGTAGGCTTTAAAATGTCCTTAAGTTTGGAAAAGGCTGCTTTAAAGGATTTGAATGAATTTTCCCAAAATGTTCTTACTGACTCAAAGACAACTTGTAAGATTTTGGATCTTAGAGATTGTGGTCATTGACATTCATGTTTGTGAAGCTGACACTTTAGAAATGCTTCATGGGATTTTATCAAATTTTTTGAACAACTCTCTGCTCTGAATGATCCCAAAAAGTAATAAGAGTTGGAGATCACAACTTAAAGGCCAAAGTCATCATTTTCATCTCTCGCTTCTGAGCACAATGTCATTCACACCCTGCTCTTCAAACTTCGCACACATGTCCATCCTTCTCTAATGGTTAGCTCATTAGGTTTTGGGAGTCAGATTTTAAAGATCAAATTCAGTGGGTCTCATGTTCAACCAATGGGTGAAAGTATGATTCCTCAAAAATCGATTCAGGAATTTTTCAAAAATGAAACAAAAATTCAAGCACTGACTCAAGGGTGAATATTACAGGTTGTGGTTATTTGATATCTCAACATTGCTTCAAGGGATTTTGTTTATATTTGTACAAAGGTCCCTCTGAATGAGCGATAAAATGACTGAAGTTCACTGTCATCCCTGATATTTACATAATAACTCACTAAGACCATGGGAGGTTTTATTTCATACTCAAAAACAAAATATGCACTCTGACTCAAAGTTGAACGGATTTTAGTGGTCCAAGGACAAGCTTGTGGACCTTTATGGCAACCCTTGTTAGTGAATGTGATATCTCAAAAGTCTTAATGGGATTTTATTCAATTTTTCCAATAAAAGTCCACCATGAACCACAGATGAGCCTCCACAAAATGCTATCCATCCTTCTCCTTGACCCACGACTGTACTTTCACTGACAGGAAACAGTAAAACGTAAGGAGGCATTAAACCATCAGGCAGAGGTTTTAGTTTAAAGTTGTATGACATTTTTTAGGTTAAAAGAAACAAAAGTACTGACTGATTTGCTTTTATAGAAAAAGGACATACAAACAGAATATGTGGGTCCAGACACAGAAATATATTTATAGGTTTTATCTATAAAGTTAACATTTGGTCTTTTATAAAGTTGTTTGCACTGCAGTGTGCAAGCTTTAGAGAAAACAACAAACATTTAGGCAACAAAATGAACCTTCCATTCATTCATTACATGATTTGCTTCGCTTCTGCTGCTCATTGTGAAAACAGGATCCACGCTCAGGGGCGTCATTTTACTTTTTGGTTGAGCTTGCTTACCAAAGAAGTTGGAACTTCTGTCCCTTTTCTATTATATTTTATGGATAATTTTAAATTACTTACTCGATTGGTCTCCTGGTTCATCCCAGATACTGAGGCAGAACATAAAATACATACAGTTATCAGTAATCAAACTAGAATTAATAATTTATAAGAATTAAACTCAAGCTTATGCAGGAGTTTATGAACCAGGCAGGAGAGGAAAATAATGAGAGAAGAAAGATCTTTTTATGCATTTTTACAAAAGTTTAAATGTCAAAAAGGAAATTAGAAAGGTGGAATATAATGTCAAAACACAAGGTATGGCAATTAAAAACAAGAATAATGCTATAATACAATTTTATTGCACATAAAAATACTAAGTTTCTTGCTCTTTCTGTGTCAACACCCCGCTGCTTTAGGGTCCTCCTCTGATCAAAACAGTGCAGCAGATCTTCTTGTCTCAGAACCTGTCACTCTTTTCTTTTCTTCTGATACACACTCAAAACGTGTTCTCTTGAGCACAGATTTGAGCTTGTGAAGGAAAATGTCACACAGTGCTGGATCAGGTGAATAGGGAGAGTGATTAAGCTCTGTGGGTTATTCTTGGCCCAGAAACTGCTTTACAGAGATTGTAGTGTGAGCTGGAGTGTTAACTTGATAAAGAATTGTGGTCTCTTTCTTCAGACTTTTTCTGGCAGTTTTTCCAGAACCTGTTTGTAATGGTGTTGATTCGCTGTTGACCCTTCCTGAACCTACTCCTCCAAAATGATACCCTTATCAAAGAAGATTTGAACATGGCATTGAATTGTGATTTGCTTTGTTGTGCTTATTTTATCCTTGGTGATGATGATGTTTTCCAATACGACTGCCATTTTTTCTCAGGATTGTTTTAAAAAAATCCAAGTCTCATCTCATATAATGACTCCCTCTGAAAGAAAATGGATTTCCTTCAATTTGTTTCCAAATGTCTCCATTAATTTGCTTGGTTTTTTTTTTTTTTTTTTTTTTTTTTTTTTTTTTTTTTTATCAGGAGTCAGAGGTTTTGGGACAACTTTGGTGCACACTTTTGTTGTGTTCAAATTTTCATGTGAAATTTGTATCAGTGGAGACCATTTATGCTCTCTCTGATTCTGAGTCATTGATCATTTTGAACGATTTGTTCAATTGGTTAGATGTTTTTAAAAGTTTTGGACATTGTCTTGGACATCCCTTTTGCTTTTTTGTGCCTTTCAAACCCACATGTACATGACATGCAATGTTCCCCATACACCTCAATTAATGGTATAAGAAGATTTGGATACTTTGTTCGATGTGACAAAAAACTTGAAGCTTAAGCATTGCTTGACTTTTAAGCTAATCATTCTCTCATGCTGTGCGTGAGAGAAAAACGTGTGCTCTTTAATCAGTCGCTAGCAGTGAACTAAAGACATCCCTTATTGGACTTACAGCAGTGTGTGAATACACAACCTGTAATAAAACACTGGTGTGACTGTGAAACACGTGATTTTGTCCTCATAAGTGCAGTCAGGGGATGTTTCAGGATCCGACTATTAGGGGTGCTAAGCTCTTATAGAAGTTATGACATACAGACGAATTTACTTCCTTGTAAGCGTTCAATTCTCTCAAACTACAACTTCAAGAAATATTTCACTTCACAGGACATTTAAACAATAGCATTTATAGTAATGTGCTGCAACATGAGTTTTACACCATGGCAGATTCTGTGTAATATGTATTTTCTCAACAAAACTTACTAAACAAAATTGTTTCATCATTAAACTGATTTTCTGAACGACATTTTGTGAATAACTCAGGTCAGTCAATGTATTGTTAACACAAAATTAACATTTTTTTTACTCTCATATCAACAAAATATTAAGTTCAGGATTTGTTCCATTCATCTTCACATTTTGCATGATAACCACTTAAAGGGGACATATTATGCAAAAATCCCTTTTTTAAAGACTTTTGAACACATTTGTGGGTATTTGGCCTTCATCCCAACCCACAACATGTGAGAGTAGACAACAAAACTTGTATTTAACAGGCTGTATAAATATAAATTCATGGTATTTGGCGAGCTGTTGAGTCTGTGGATATACTGTTACGTAACAAGCATTTTCATTTACATAAGCCTACCTCTACCTGAGTATCCCCACCCCGGCTTGAGAAGTTTCTTTGCGAAGTTCCACCATTGTTGATTTCACCATTAGCAAGAGATCGGCGTACACCATGTCTATACTCAAATCCTATCACTGCTCAGTTTTTGGCTATAAACAGCTACATATATCTTCACATGCAGGCTACCAGCGGAATTTTATTTTTGAGGGGAATGTGCTAATTACAGTTGGCTAAAACTTGTACGTGTGTGCCACTCACTTCATGTCCGACTGCTTCTTCAACTTCAGTCAGTTCAACACAGGCCTGACAGCTAGACGCTTCCTGAATCTGGGCTCAGTACCAACAATCCGTCGCCAAACCTGATAATGGAAATGTGAGTATTTTAATGTCGTGTAGTATTTATTTTGCTTATTGCTATGAGTTAATGTTCACAGCAGGGTAAGTGAACCAGAGGTAACTACACAACATGTTAGTCAATGTTCATGTTACTTGTTGAAAGTCTGAAGGGTAAACTTCAAAGTATTAACATTCCTGCATTAGTCAAGAGAAGTTTAACAATTGGCTGAATATGATCAGTCCTTTACCCACCCCATTACCCCTCTGTTTTTGCTAACAGTAGCCCAGAAGGTAGGCTAAGTTGCGGCTGTGTCCCACTGTGGTGACTAAGCAGAGGTTAGCATGTTGTACGTTAGCCTGTCATGTTTGGGGGAAGCGAGCTTCGCTGTTGTCTGTTAATGGCATGAATTTGTGGTTCGTTTGTGTTCAGGACTGTAATGTTAAGTCCCCGTTATATGTTACTGTGTTGGCCAGGGCATATTAGCAAACTAAGGTGACCGCCCTCAGAACCAGCCATTCTGAACAGAGGGGTTATTTGAGCGTGGAAAAAAAGCAGTTGTGCTTTATTCATGGGTGTTTTGGACCAAAGAATGATACTAACGTTTCAGGAAGACATCAAGGATCCATGGATAAGTGCAGAAAAGGAGCAAAATATGTCTCCTTTAAGTACACAAGCCCTGTCGACAGAAGTGGTTTGTTTTAATGTCTCTCCTAGGATAAAAGCCCTTGAAGTCAACATTTTTTTCTCACCAAAAAACAGCTTTTCTAACCCCTGGGTTTGATGCCATGTATTCAGAGAGGGATTCATTTCAGCTTTGCAATGTTCTTTTTCTGCCATATTGAAAAAATCTTGTGGAGAAGGAACTAGTCATATGTCATTATTTTAAGATGGACTTTAAGGGGGTGCCTCAGCCTTAAGGGTGCGATTGCATTATTTAATAGCCATACTTAATATAATTTCAGAGATCAATTCATCCTCATATTCCAGATGTTTTGAACTATTTTAACTCACTAATTCACGTTTTGTTATCTATATTCAGTGTTCTTGACCTCAACATTTTAATTCTCTCTGTAACATTTTTACTCCAGTTATTTTTAATTTATCTTTTTGAAAAATTTCCTCTCATTGGTTTTTAAACTCAACCCTAACACTCTTGTAAATTTGAAAATACTTTCAAGGATCATATTTTTCGTATTGTTCTGACCCGACGTTTTGATTTAATTCATGGAGTTGTATCTTGTGTATATTGTTCCCAACATCTTTTTCTCAGAAAAAATAGGCTACTTAACGTTTGTGCTTTTTTACCCTTTACAGTTCTTCTTTTCACCTCCATGTTTCAGCTTCTTCCCAACATTTTGACTTTTTTTCTGTAGCGCACAACAAAGAAGGTCTTCCTCCTCCCTCTGTTACCTCAAACCTGACCCCCCCCAAAAAAAAACGTTCAGAAGAAATAAAAAACAGAAAGTCAAATAAAATGAAAATAAGAACAAATAAAAACCCATAACTACCCTAACCTTGCTGGCGGGGGAGTCCAGCACAGATGCGCATAGATGTGTCGTGGACGCGCAGCGCTGCGTGAAGCAACAGGCGGTAAAGCGCGCAGAAGAGAGAGCCTGCACTGACATGTAACGCTCACCATATCCTCTCTCTTCTTAAGCGGAAACACAACACATGTCTAACTTGTTATTTAGTCAGATCTGACAGTGCACACACCGGACACGCGCGCTGGATACCGTTACGCGCGCTGTGTAGAGAAGACTGGAAAAGCTGGGGGAAACAGGGCGGTCAAAGTGTGACGGTAATGAGCAAATCGCTTCACTATCTACACTCAGACCCTTTCTGCGTCCTGCACGTGTGAGTTAACGCAGCTCCCGCATGCTTGAAGAGACCTCCGCGCACTTGATGCCCGCTTTGGTGATGCCATGCCCCGGAACCACAGCGGAGACGAAGGCGGCACCGGGCTCTGGATGAGGACATCACCGGGGCACCGTACCGAAGGCTACGGCTTGAAAGATGTGGAATCCGGTCGGAAGATGATGAATAACGCGGGAGACGGTTTGCTGTCAGCCTCCTCCGCAGCGGCAGCAGGTGCTGGCGGGTCGGACAGCCTGCGGGGGAAGCAGGGAGCCCGGCTCAGTCTGCTGGGGAAGCCGCTCATCTACAGCGCGCAGAGCGGCCGGAGGAACGTGCGCTACCGGCGTCTCCAAAATTACCTGTACAACGTGCTGGAGAGACCGAGAGCCTGGGCGTTCATCTACCACGCGTTTGTGTAAGTTCATCTACTTCATTTGCATGTCTGTTGGACTATCTGAAGTTAAACACCTGTTGATGCTGTTGCACCACAGCAGCAGGAAATTCTTCTTCACTTCCGCTCATTTTTCACCTAAAAGTGACACAAACACATGATGATGCACTGTGGCGTTATCTAACAGAGCGGTAGGCTACATGCCCCCTGCCGCTTCAGTCCTGCACATTTGTTCTTTGTGGCATGAAGAGGTGCTAGAAAGCAGTGGAAGTCTTGGATGCAGGCAGGGGCGGTTCTGATATCTCGGGGGCCCCAGGCAGACCAATATGAGGCCTTGATCTTTTAGTTGAAATTAATGAGAGAGTGTGGTAATAATGTGATGAGGCTTTTTAGTGGCTTTTGATACACAGAAACTAAATGATCTTCAGTCATGCTGTAACCAACAGAGAGTACTTTTGAAATAGTTCAAAGATGTCAGGAATGTTTGGACATTATTCTAGATTCATACATGAATGCAATGGCTGTGCAACTAAATTCAGTTATTATTATCACGATATGATCATTAACAATAAACACATTAATTGTGACATTGGAAATTTATTGCATTCAATTACACAAAAAGATTTTCTGATGTGCTCAAGCATAATTCTGTGTGATAACACCTGGGCTTTTGCATCGTTTGGTGAATATGATGAGGCTAAATCCGGCTTTGATACCTTCAAATTTAGTTGCACCTGTTTAATGGGAATAGAAAGTTTCTTGTATTTCTTTTACATTCAGAAAAAATGTATTTCATATGCGAGTCTTTTATACAGTGGCAGGAATAGCTTAGGCTAGTATAATGGCTTTTTATGCACCCTATATCTTTTGTTAAATTATTACAGTTCATATTTTTAGCGCAATATTGTACAGTGTTATTGAACTGCGCAGACTTCTCCTGGTGCAGGCCTAATAAATGCTTTACATAATCTTAAAGAAAATCCAAATTTCAGTGGTTCTATTTACATACATAGTTAAGGCAAAGAAAAAAATAACAAGACAAGATGGCATTTAGCAAAAATACTGTGATAATATAGCAAATATAAATAGCAGAAATACAATAATGTAACAGAAAGAATGTCCAAAACAAACAACATGAACAATAAATTAAATAAAAAAATCAAATTGTATTGAAGTTTATGTGCACCAGTAATCAATCTTTATATAAATAAACAGGAGTTTGTGTGCACAGAAGAGAATAATGTGTAAATGTAACCAAGTTAAGTGAATGGAAAGCAGTGGTGGATAAATAAATAAGTGGAAAAGTGGAAAAGTGTGTTGAACAGGCTTTCTCCTTACTAGTTCCATCCACTTTCCCAATGTGTCCCACCTTTTTGTGCAACTTAGTCAGTATGCATGAATCTACCAGCAATATTTTCAATGAGAAGAGAGAGAGAGAGAGCTGGGTCAAAGTTGCAAAAAAAATCTTTAGGTCAGAATTGTTAAATTGAAGCTGAGTAATTTAGATAAAATTTAAGTCAACCAAAGACAACTTCACTTTATTACAAAAAATAACTTGCTTGTGATTCAGCTCACAGTCTTAACTGCAAAAACACGTTTTTCACAAGCACTACAAAAATACAAATGTATAAACATTAACTAAGATGAAAATGAAGTCTGTGTTCATGGACTTCAGTAATATGTAAACAATAAAACAGAAGCATGAGTACCTGGGCTATAGTTAAAATAATTTAAATGAGTAACTATTAAAGAATTTCAGTGGTACAGAAATTGTTAAAAATTGCAAAATAAATCCATGTATTGAAGTTGTAAAATATTTTATACTCTTGAAATACTGAGTGTTTAAAAATAAAATCTCAATTATGTTACTGACTGTTGATATCCACAAGTAAAGACACTCAATGATTTTAAGTAAAAAAAAAAAATAAGCAAAGCAAAAGAGCAACATTTTAAAACATGGGTGGATCTTTCACTCTTTGGTGGCTCTACTCAAATTTGTCCAGCGCAATTTGTGTTATTTAGTAAGCATGCAAGACAGTAACCGCAATTTTAGTTACTATAAAAACAACAGATCACCCATTATTTTTTGTTTTGGACTTCTATTTCTGTTTCTGTATTAATTCTCTTCATCATATAGACTCAACACATTTGCCCTAATGGTCACAGGATATGTTTAAAAGCAGTGGGAGTTTTAAATGTCAGCCTCACATTTACAGTCTGACATTTTTGACAAGTATTTCAGCTAAGAGAAGATATTGGCCCTGTGCAGACAATGTAGAGCTTAATGATGCAAAATGGGGCTTACAGTAAACCTCTTACCCAGGTTACCGCACTGGATTTTTTGTTTTGTTGAGCTAAAATAAAGTTTAATCACATGAGCTGAAAAACAGTTTTCATCACTGAGTTAAAAGGTCAGAATTTCATTTAGATGTAAATTAACCAATGAGGCTGTTTTGTTTTCTGTGTTTCTGAAGCCCTCAGTAATGTAACCTTAGTTTTACATCTTCACTGATAACATCAGAACTCAGTCTGTCCTGAGGTCAACCATCAGAAACATCTTCAGCCTTCCTGTCTGCTGTCTGTCACTTTCGACTTTCCAACCAGCTGCTTTCAATTTCCCGCGTGTGACTGTTGTGGCACCATGACCGTTTCTAAGAGGGGAAGGAAGTTGAGACACATGCAGACGACAGAAAGTGCACCATCTTTTTTTAGAGTGTGGCTTGGTTTGTTTGTGCTGTGAACCAAACGCAGTGGTTGAAAAAGAGAGAGGTTTGGTGAGATGTTGCACTCAAGCAGTTTAACAAACTTTCTTTAGATAGCATCCTTGAAGCACCTTAGCACTTTGAGTTGTGCTTTGTAAAAAAAGGCTAAGCACAAAATCCGGTGTGGCTAATGTTGTGAAATCAGACTTTTGATACAGAATTTGTTTCATGTATTTCAATATGGGTTGTAGGGATGGGCATGAATTGTCCATCCCTACACACACACACCACTGAACATCTTTTTATTTCTTCTACGCTATCACTGCTGTATTTTTTCATCAGTATCTCACATATTTCTTCAGTATAAAATTGATTTATTAAAATCATGAAATGGGCTGATAAGCAAGTTGTGTTACTTTGCAAATAATTCCACCTACTACCGAATTCATCCTTATATATATATATATATATATATATATATATATATATATATATATATATATATATATATATACATACACACATATATGTAAATCTCCAGGATCATTATTAAACATTTTGACAGTGTTTCAGATTAAGATTCAGATTCAACCAATTTTATAAACTTATTAACTTTATTAGCATATGGCCAAAGATGCTAATGGCATGTTGGCACCCCCTTGTGTCCCTTTTAGTCATGAATCATACATAGACTTCAAAGCCTTTCTTGGTCTGAGTAAACATTCAAGGGACATAAAACTTTCAAGAGCACATTCAAATAAGACAAATGAATAAAAACATATGGTCCTCCAAGATGTATTGCACATTACATTATTATGTCAGAGAATGTATGAATAGGCCCTCAATGTAAGAATCACAGGAACAAGAATGTAGTTAAGCACAAGAAAAGGAATACGATAAATATATACTACTTAGTATAAAAATATACTGATTTGTCTTTCAGTCATTTTGGATCACCTTGTCACCTCGAACCCAAGGTTTGCATATAAACTGGATCTCCCAAATAAAGTCACTTCTTCAACTGAATCAGAGGAGCTGGAATTTCAAGCTTGTCAGGATTCAGTGTTTGCCCTGGAGGAGTTTGTTTTACACTGAAGATACCCATCTGATAAATCCCCCTCTCTGAACCACTGTGCATCATGGGTAATGTTTTCTTATCAGAAGCCTCTTCCAGTGGTAGAGACTTGGAAGCACAACTTGTGCTCATGAAAATGCAAGATGTGGATTTTTCTGAGAATTTGAAACTGAAATGTCTTAAGCTCAAAAATAACTAATCTCAATATTTTAGTTGAGCACTTGAAGTCCCTCAAATGATTACAAAAAAAATCAAGCCGGAGAAATCTGAAAATTTTGTAGTAGTGGGACAAGTTTTGTAGAGGCAACTGTGATGACAGAGCTGCACTGAGTGGGCATGGTTATCGTTGCTGTGAAACACCAGATGTTATGGCAAAGTTGCATCATTAGAAATCAGGTCCTGTTCCAAGAAGTTGCTGTTCTGTTTCTTTGTCAGATACATGTTTTGTGCTGCTTGCTTGTGATGGGCCATGATTATTTTTGCCCCAAACTCCTTAGTTAAGCTTAACTTCAACCCTCAGTTTCCTAAAGACCATAGTGGTGTGGCCTAATTAGACATTTCCAAGTCAAGTAGAGATTTGCTGACAGCTCTGCCCAACTTATCTGCTTACATCTTGTTTTAAAAAATAACTTTTCCCAACAAATTGCACTTCACAAGCTGTGTTAACTTAACCACAGAACATAATGAATGTTACACAATGAAGAAAAAGAGGTCCAACAAGTCATTCATGCTATGTTATCTCTAAACGTGTCCTAGCTCGCTCAGTAGATACTACTACTTTTAACAGCTTTTCTCCCTCTTTATGTGAAATTCAAACATGAAAACTTTGGTGTACTATCAAGTTGGAGTACCCTGAATAATCAGGCCAAAGCATACCTGGCTGATAATAGCAAGAAAAAAGCATGTTTTGAATATTATGGAATAATATAGAATTTATGCTCATCATCACAGATACAATATGATCACAACTGATGGAAATTGTCATAATTGATTCCCTTATCAATATGTATGACTTTTCGTTACTCTGTACTTAATCCTAATATTGTGGAGTCTCTGTGAAAAAATGGCCAACACAGGTTTGTGTGTCAACAATGACAGACACATGGCACTCCTGATATTTAATGCTGGGCTTTGTGACAATATTTTAGCCTATTGCTGGTGTTTCCACTCTTAGTTCAAATCACACACAGACACATGCTGTACTGTAAAATGAAGACAGACTTTGGGATGCTTTCTCTCCTATTCACTGTGATTACCTCAACTTCCCTCACTGTTGTTTGTGCTGACTGCCTCTTACAATGAAGTGACATTGTTTTGACATCCACATGAAACTAAGCATGGAAGGGAATGATACGGGAATTACGAAAATTTAAGGCAAAGGATATAACATCCTGGAGGAGGAATAGGGGAATTGAGTTTACCCCCTCTTTGGTCCTTCTCCAGAGGTAGTAACAGAGGCGTGATATTGACACAGATATTGTGGCTTTGCAGAATTTATCTGAATGTCTCTAGATGTAAATAAAGCAGAACCTTGTTGCAGCACTTTTGCATAAAGGCACTGTGAATTGGGCTAGCAAGGAAGAGGGAGAAGCTCAGTGTGCGAATTCCCCAACAGTCTAAGCCTATTGCTGCTTTACTATGGGCTGGTCCAAGCCTGAGCCAGCCCTAACTGAATGCTTAATCAAAAAAGAATGTTTTAAGTCTAACGTTAAGGGTAGAGAGGGTGTCTACCTCCTGAACCATGATTGGCAAATGATTCCGAAGAAGAGGAGGCTGATGACTAAAGGCTCTACCTCCCATACTTCGTTCAGAGACTGATGGTACCATGAGCAGGCAGAAGTCTACCTCTGACTTAATGAGGCTTGTTAAGACATTGTGGGCGTCAAAGTGTAAACAGTATAAAGATGACAGTGACCAAGGTGGATCTTTGAACTCTTCACGTCAGTTTTATTGGCTCTTAATTTTAAAAAAGATCATGTTGGATCCAAACTTGGCCTCTGTGGGCGGCACATTTGCTAAAATATCTTAACACTGAAGAGCCTATTTACATATTGAATCAAAATGTTGACTCATTTACACCCATGAGGGGCTCCTCGGACTCACACTCTCACTCTCTAAGATTTGATAAAGGTTAAGGACACACTGTTGGTCGGATAAGATGTTGGTAAATGATTTTCTTGGATCCCCTGTGGCAGTGAGTTGGAATGAGAGAGAAAATAAGATGGACTGAACTCCCACTCAGCCCTTTGTTCCCTCTGCTAAGATAAATGTTGTAGCCATGGTTAGTGGCCTTGAAAGTTGCACTGGTCTGCTGATATGTCAAACGTTACAGCTGAGGGCCTTCCTGTCGCAGCTCAGTATCTGCAAATTAAGATAAAATGGACATCCAGCTGATGATAAAGTCAAAAGCAGCTCATACTTACTGTTATGTAATGACATGGATCATATTAGATCAATGTATTTATGGAAATCAAGCATGCTTAAATTGCTTTTAAAGTGACCACACTGATGGGGTAGGGTGTAGAGTAAAGGTTTTATTAAATATCATGGGCCAGGCTTACTCTTTCTACCAAGAAACATGTCACGGCACTCTACCGCCTTTGTGTGTAAAGATACAGTTTAAATTGTTGCTCATGAAAAAACTGAATTTATCAGATTTTTTTCTCAAAATATTGTAATATATATCTCAAAAGTACAAATATCACAAACAATTTTCCTAACATCTTTCAGCCCTATCTTGTAGTAAACTGATTATACCTGGGTTATCATTGCCATAGATCCTTTCGAATATGGTATTGTAGTGTGAGCTACCCTGTGATTCACAGCCTCAGTGCTGTATAACCGACTTAAGCTGCTCTAAAACACAGAGGATGGAGACTCTCAGGCTTATTCTGAACGAGACAAGTCATTAATCTTCTACAAATTGAGATTACTAGCCTAACACTGTCCATTTTGAGTTTCATCATAAAATCAACACCTTTATTGATAGCACTCTGAGCTGGACTCTGGAGATTGTAGACATTTTCAAATCACAGAGGTTGAAGATCTCTTAGGGTTAGAGTCAAAATCATACTGTGCTTAGCAGAAGAAAAGAAACAAAATGCCTATCTGGCTTTGCATTTCCTAGAGGGGGTTGAAGTCGGCATAAGTCACAATTTCACCACAGAAAGACGAATGCATAGGCTGGAGAGAAACTTGCTATTTGTCCACTTGTTAGGGCTTGTGTCCTTAGGAAGCATGTGTTCAGCTGGACCACTCAATCTCAGAGCGCCCTAATGTTGCCAGGTAACAAGTGTGGACTTCCTTGTCTCTCAGTGACACCCAAATGGCCATTTGAAATTGCTCCATATGCATTATATTTTCCTTAATTCACTAAAACATCATCCAGAAAACATGAACACACTGTCAAAATATCATGTCCTTTCACTGACAGAAGCTGAAGGCCAGGAGAAAGTTCTCTTGAGGCAGCTCGTTTTCTCCTCTGCCATTGTTGTTTACCAAGCTGACAGAAATCTCGCCTCTTCTTGATTTTGATTGGTTAGTGAGGAAGAAGTGACACTGACGGGCATGGCACTGTTCCAGAACTTTCAGTGGTTTTACACTGGATGTGTGTGGCTGACGTCTGCACCAGCTCTGGCTCGATGACTCCACAGAGGTGGCAAACTGATCTTTAACTCTGATTGACACAGGCAGGAGAAGTAAATGAACAGTTTCTATCTTGTCTGTGACATATTCTTGCACTTTGGACATACTAACCTGCTAAGTTAGGGTAAATGTGGCTCTCTATGTCTCATTTTTCATTTTCTTTTGACCGAGATGTATGTTTGGCTTGTGGAAACAAATAGGCAAGCTTCCTATTCCCGTGATTTTTCAGCTCCAGCTGAAAACATGTACGCAAGCACTGCTACCATCACACAGGTAAAATGCATCCAGTTTGAAACAGGTTGTAAAGTAGTGATGCCTTGTGGTTTGTTCCATATTGACTTTTTTCACATTCTTAAGTGAGTATTTGATTTTCAACACAAGGATGTACCTGGAGGAAATAGAAAGACTTTATTGTCATAGTTAAAAGGGAGGCTGTGTTTTTCTTCCTGTCCTGGGGCCTCATTTATAAAACTGTGTGTAGGAAAGATCACTACAAGAGGCATACGCCAGAAACACAGAAAATGCGGGCACACAAAACTTTCAGATTTTTTAAAAGAGTGCGCACACACATCATAAGCCTGTTTCCATTTATAAATCACAATCAACTCTAAAGTTGTCGCATGTGATGGAACGCTTTGCCCTGCCCATACGGTGCTCATAAAAGGTCAGGTAAATGCCCTAAATGAATATTCAATGATACCAATTCCATGATGGACCAAGAGGGGAAATGAGTGAAAAAAAGAAATTTCACTCAATGTGAGGTTGAGATATTAATAGGTGAGGTGGACACTCGCAAAAGAGTCTTATTTGGTGGGCTGAGTTCGGGCATCACTAATGCCAGAAGGGCAAAGGAGTGGAAGCCTGTGGCTGATGCTGTAAATATGTTGCCTCAGAGGGTCAGACCGTAGCTGAGGTAACAAAGAAATGGCCCAACATAAAAGTGGAGGTGAAAAGGTGTATTGCTCTCCATAGAAAGAGTGTCTGTGCGACAGGTGGGGGAAAGGGCACACCAGAGCTCACCCCACAGAGGAAAAGCTTGCAGGGATCATTGGAGAATCCCTCCTGAGCGGTGTGGTGATGGAGGTGGAGGGGGACACGGATGTACCAAATGTGCCAGAGGCACTGGTGAAGGTAATTGTGTTCTCTCGTTTGAAATAGTAAAAATGAACCAGCTCATGAGCCTCTCGTCATCGTGAGCCAATAGGTCTTGCTGCTCTCTGAAGATCCACTCCCTCCGGAGTCTCCCGTGCGCCACATCCCCCAGCAGTGCCAGATAAGCCATTGTGCATCTTTACGCATTGTGAGTGCACATATCCAACCAAGACTTAATTTCCTGAACAGCTACAGATGTCGCCGCCTAATTGATGAGCAGTTTTGCACAACGATCATGTCACTTTGATTACAATGAATAAAATACAAACTTTATTTGTATGGCACATTTTGGAGACACGGTTACTGTCTGCCTTAGTGTTCATGTGAGTGGATTTCATAATAACATGTAAGGTTTGCTTCACAATGAAAGAACATAATTGATTCGAAAATATAGGCTACGCGTGTTTGCATTTGCAGTCTCTGGGGCATCAATATAATTTTTTCCTCAATTCGTTTTTGTAGATATATCCTTCATATATGGTATGTGTCATGAAAATGTGTGATATTCGATTATTCCACACAGGTTTATCAATTTCACATAGCTGTCTTTAATTTCGTTCATTTACTGTTGGGGTCGCAGTTTCCCTTTTTTGATGTTATGCGTATGGCAGGTCAGAGCTGCCGTGGAGATGAGCACGTTCTCCTGTCAAGTTTGTTATTATAAATCTCAAACGTTGCTAACAAGTGGTGTATGCTTTCTTTTGTGCGTACGCAACGTTTATAAATGAGGCCCCAGAGCCGCTTTTTCAAGTGAAACATCTTTCTTATCAGAACATAAACCAGGACTCCTATCTCTAAATGGTTGGTAATTATTAGAGACAATGATTTGTTATCATGATGTGTAAAATGGCTGATATCAGCAACTTCTGTACTTCGGATGTTGTACTTTGCCCTGATGTGATTTTAATGTTTCAGTTTATTTTTTAACTATAACTGCTATACTCACATTCAAATGAGATGGATACAATGACAGGCAAATAAGTAAAAGAACCTCCTGGGACTGAAACTAAAAATAAAAGCTTTATATTGTCTTTTAAATGTTATGTAAGGGCTGTTTTGTTGTTTTCATTACAGTGGGATTACCTTAGTGTTCATTCTCTCTCCCTCTAAATTTTTCTGTACCTTTACAGTCTTTGTGTGTAATCTGTTTGCTTTCCCCGACCCAGCTGCAAAACACTCCTTCACCTTTTATTGCCTTTGTGGAGCAAAACAATAGGCAGCAATGAAAATATGGAGAAGAACAAAGCTTTACTGATCTTTGTTGTTTTGTTCAGTCCACAGAATAGTTGCTGACTCTTCTGGATATATGAAAGAAGCTGAAACTAGTTTTAGTTCTAACAATACATTACATCCATTTTTTGTGCAAATAGATGCATTTTTTAGGAATTAAAAACCTGATAATAGGAGATATCCACTGATGTCACAGCAGAGACTGAAGCTTCAGCTAATTGGCAAAAGCACAGACTGGTGATAGAAATTTAGTAGAAAATAAGAAATTAACAGCTTTTATTCAGTCCAAAATACGTCTTTGATCTCTGGCAATAAATCAATCAAATCAATTAATTCAATTTCTTTGTTGCGGAAGATTTTTAAAAAATTGAAGCTAAGATTTTGGTCTCAACCTTGACAAGTCTCCCTGCATCCAAACTACAGAGTGTACCTGTACACCATAATGTTCAGTTTACTTTAGTAACATACATTATTTGATCACATTAAAGCAAAAACTCGTTTTGTGTAATTTCTGTCATTTGTATTTTTTCTTTGAGAGGTGAAAAATGGATGAGAATCAGAAATTAACTTTATTTTATTTTCGTCTAACCCTACTTTAAACATAATACGCAGCTCCATTCGACACCTGTTACTAGGGATTGTAATTTATTAAATTTTATTTAAATCTGTGACACTATTGACTCTGTTTATTGATACCATTCTTTAACGATTACCTCATCAATTGCAATCGAAGGTTTGCATGGGTAAAAATTAGCCTACAGAGGTTTTCAGTGGCAGCAATGCCAAACTCATTACACTCCTGATATTCAGTGCTTCAGTGCACTGATGAATACTTCTGAAGGTCTGTGGTGTTTCCACAAAGGTAAATGCTGTGCAGTTTGCATCATTTTGTCAGAAATTATGCCACAATTTGGACACTTATGGTACCAGTCTGCTATGATCAAATTCTTGACTTCTTGGTTATCATTTCTGCTGACTACCACCGATGAGAGCGTGATGTATTTGATTTGCTAGACATGCAGAAAAAAATGAAATCGATAACGGTATTGATGATCAAAAAGACTAATGATGTCGATCCCTAGAGTAGGCTGTTAGCGATTCCCATCACTACCTATTACTGCCACTCTGTCCTGTCTATTTCTAATGTAACATCTTCACATAGCACAAGTCCAACAAAACATGATCATTATTTCAAAGGAATGAACTTGACCTTCTCTCTGTTTGGTTACTTTGACTTCAGGAAAATGCATAAATAAGATCTGATTTGTCTAAATAGAAGCCAGATTAAAATACTGATATCATTTTACTGTGATCAACATATATATATATATATATATATATATATATATATATATATATATATATATATATATATATATATAGACTACAGCATAAGTACTTTATACTTTGCTGTAACACCAGCTGTGTTAATCTGACTTTGTACAGTTTTATGTTAAAGAATAAACACATAATACGTAATATAATAACATAATATGTTATTCCATACAGTATGTGTTTGTGTAACTATGGCCTTGCCCTGTGGCTTTCTCATTGTACTGTTATTGCTCCAAAAAATTGTATACACATGCTGCAAAATCAGCTGAAAACTATTAAAACAGAAAACTGGTCTCTTCATCTGAATAAAGCAGTAAACTGATTGCTTGATTCTTGTTCCTGTCACCAGTCTGTGCTTCCTGCTGCTCAGCTGCTGAAACGTCGCTCTCTCATGCTGACTGTAGCCTCATCTCACTTCCCTTATTCCCCGTCTGCTCTTGTCTTGCGCCTCAGTTAAACTGGAAGTAGTACCTGACCCACAATGTTAAGAGCTGTCAAAGTGCTCTTATGGTTAAACTGAGGAGAGTGCAGAGAGAAGGGAATTCGGAGGATACACAAGTTAGCTATGCTGAAGTGTCATCTGACGGACACTTGATATTAGTCTCTGATTGACTTTAACAGCAGAGCGGGCTCTAGTGAAACATCGAAACATCTGCAGTGTTCAATAATGAAAAAAACAGACCTTGAAATTGATGCTAAACTGACAACTGAACTACTATATTATACACCATCAGCTTATAAAGAGCCTGTATGTGACAAAACTGGATTAGTGTTTTTGACAGAATATTCATGAAATACTGTGTAAAACTTTTTTAGATTAAATATAATATGGATAAGTTTTAGAATTTGTTTGTTATCTGAATCACTCATAGATTTGTATTCAAAGTTATATCTTTATATTAAAAGGACCACAATTTTAAGAGAAATAATTTTTGAGAAATAGTTTCTTTTTATTGTTGATTTATATTATTATGAACTAGATTAAAGTCTAAGAGAATGTGTCATTATTAAGGAACTTTATATATTTTGGTATAAATTTATATTTGTTTGATGTTAAATTTCAGGGTTTCTTAAGGTATAAAACTTTATTTATCTATACGTTTTTTGTCACAGATGTTTCCTTAAAGTATTTGTGGTTACAAATTTAAAAGTTTACAATTATTCATACATTTTATAATCAGATATTTTACCCTTTATTCCCCAAACTTTTACACAAACAGAAAAAATAATCAAACAAGATTTAGAGACAGAAAAACTGTAAAATCTATACTTTATTTGGAGTAATACAGTGTGCATATTTTGATAAATGATCAGATGTTTGAACATGATTGACAGATTGGCTACTACTATAAACAGATATCCCTTTATATGACACTTCAATTAAGGGGCTGTCTCATAAAACATGTCCCTTCTCTCCTTAGTGGGAGGTGTGAGGGACTGATGCAAGGTAGAAATGCAAAAGGATAAGGAGACATATTTAATGAAACTAAGACACACTTTGTAATGTGAAGTGTTTGCCCTCTGTTTGGCTTTTGTACATGGGTGCAGACCCTAGCACATGTGTGCAGACCTTAGCACTAGGCCAGTTGTTCCCAAATTTTACGCCCCCGATTTGTATCTAAGAGAAGTTGAGGCCCCCCCCCCCCCCCCCCCCCACTCAGAGCCCCCCTGCTCGGACCAGCAGGACAAAAGCCCATCAGCTAAGCTAAATAAGCTTCGCACTGATTGCCACCTGCATGTCTTGTTTAGAGATGCATTTGATGTCTTCTTGGAAACACTGTGATGTGTTCGGGTCAGCTCAGTAAAAAAAAAAGATAAATAAGTCATTGCATTGTGTAATTAAGATGTCCTTACTGTGGGAAACTGTATTGCAATGCTTTTTGAGATCTTTTTGTTCTGCCACAGGTGATCAGTATTGACCAAGAAAAGTCTGATTATCCCTAATTAACAATTGGTTATTATTTTTTCAGTAAAGCTTTGTTTTTATTGTGAGTTATAGAGTGGTGCAGGGATTACGTGTTACTGTAGGTCAACTAAAGTTGATTTCTCATTAAACATTAAAAACCTCATGTGCGTGTGTTCACCACAAACCTTATTTCAGGCTCTTATCCAAAACAGTTACTCTAAATCCTGTTTCCTCTAGAGGGTTGGGAACCAGGAAGTGCTAAATGCTAACTCACTTCCACTCCACTCTATGTCTCACAAAGTTTTACATTTTAACTCAATTTTCAGTTTGTTTTAATGTACAACAATAATCTTGGCATGAACGTGATACTAATGAACACTTTGCAGCCCCCACTATCTATGTGAATGCGAAGTGAACGGATGTGAATGGTTAAGTGTGGTTTTTGGTCTAAAAGTGCTTTAAATTGTTGAAATGATAAAATAAACCCAGTAGAAGCTCAAGCACATGAACCATTACCTACCAATCAATTGATCATTATTATCTATAGTTATTATCATTATATTGATACTTTTCATCAAGTGGTTGTGGACTGTGTTTGTGCTGAGCAGGTTGTGTTTTCAAGCTCTTTCTGTTCAAGAGATCTTAATGTGATAAAAAATATGGTTTTGTGCCACGTCCCTCTCTGCATGTCAGTGTGTGTATGTGTGTGCGTCTCCTCATGTGAATCAGTGTGTTTGATACTAATTTGCTGCAGCTGTTCAGCTTGAGCAGTCAAAGTGCAGTTTGGATAGCTCATGGAGGTTCAATTTCACCATCCGCTGCTCTCAGGTAGAAGTTAACAAAGACCCCCTTCCTCTTCTGCTTCGTCTCAG